>VYZV01013275.1:86382-98727 GCA_013401275.1 Pandion haliaetus | reverse complement strand
CCTCTCCACTGCCATTCTAGGAGCTGGCGGGGCAGGCAGGCATGGGGACCCCACAGGCCCGGGGCAAGCAGGCACAGCACACCCCAAGACCTCCCCCAGGACATGAAGGACACCAGGACACCTCCCCATGACCAGAAACAGGGATTGCCCCTAAATTTCTCTCAATTGCCTTAAGCCCGCCGGGATCTGCAGCGTGGAGCAGCCCTGTTCCCAGCATGCGACATACCGGGCCTCCTTCAATCACAGCCCTGCAATTGGGGGAGCGTAACCAGATTTTTTCAGCTCTGACTTCTTAAAGCTCTGACTTTTTCTTCCCTCTGACGTGGATCCTTCCCAAAGTGCTCACAGGGCAGATTTCTTTCACCTTAAACATCACAAGAGCTTGCACATGAGATCAGTGGCTGACCACGGAGCTGTGGGTACTCAGGGGGATGAAAATCTATGCTCTGCCACATAGTTACTCGAAACAGTGCAAGAAGCCACCAAGGGCTATGGGACAGCAGCCATCCAGCTCCATCACTGGGGGACTGACATTAACTCTCGGCTTCCCAGAGCCCCAGACATCAATGGGGAAAAGCAAACTTCTGTGCACAAGAAAATTCATCTTTTTTGGCAGCAGGAGCAGTGACAAGGACAGCTGAGCCAGCGGTGGCTGCGAGTCAGTGCCAGCACTGGTCAGGAGCAGCATCCTGAGCCCGGCTGCGGTATCCACAGCGGCTGGTTGCTCTGCAGCTGGGAGGCAGTTGGCATAAAGGGAGTTATCCCAGCGAAGCGTGGAGGCTGGCATCGCCCCTGGGCTTTGCATGCACCCTCCTGTCATTTCTTCAGACCTCTGGCAATGAAGAGTCTGGTTTAACTTCCAGACCCTGTTGCTCAGAGCAAACAATTTGTTTATTTGTCCCAAAGCATCTTTGAGAAATCAACTGCTCCGCAGCATTCGGTATCAAAGAAGGATTTGCATCGAGCTGTGCTAAGAGGTCATCATTACCCTCTTGGCCAGCCATGTGTGTCACTCAGCTGCAGGCTACTGCAGCATTTCCAAACTATCGGGAGCAAACAAAGGCAGCAGCACAAGGCGGATGCTGGCAGAAGCTGTGCTGTTGCATGCGAAGCTAAGCAGGCCCAGAGGCAAGGTCAGGCCAGCAGTCCACAGGGATATTCAGGAGGTGGCCACTTTGAACCGGGAACTGGCCATCAGCTGGCAAGGCAGCGTTTTGCTGCTTCATCCCGGAGCTTCCCTGGCTCAGCATGTCCCAGCCGGTCACTCTGCTCTTGCAGGACCACTGCTGAGAGCAGCACATGAGCCAGCCAAAGGCAGCATCCGCACCCTATGCTTGCAAGGTGCAAATTTAAGGCCGAATCTTGCTTATATTGATCACTGAGGTATCTGTAGTGGTTGTGGCGGGGCTCAGCAGCAGGAGATTTTGCCGATGTTTGATTGCTTTTCTGCACAGCAGAGTCTTCCAGCTGGCATCAGAACCAAATCACCGTTTCCCAGGAGCAGGAACAGATTTGCCACCCCATGGACAGGGGATGGGGGGTCCTGCCAAGAGGGGCAGAAAAACTGGTGCCAGGAGCTGGGAAACAGCATAGGAGGGACAGGGCTGCCTGGCCTGCCAGGAGCTGAGCAGGAATGCAAGAACAAAGAGGAGGAAGAGAAAGATCCAGCTGCTACAGCTACAGAAGATCTTTCTCTTCCTCCACCTTCCAGGACCTGGAGGCAATTGCCCTGCTGTCTGGTCACTGCTTGCTCTGAAGGGGTCTCAGCCAAGAACATACCACTTACTACCAGCTCAGAAATTTCTGGTCCTTCACCCATCCTATACATTTGCCACAACATCACACCATAAGGCATGATATAAAGACCTGAAAATGCTTAAATCATATCTTGTGTACCATTGCCCAATACGTAAGGCAATAAATATCTAGATTATGTGGACAGAGAAACCCGGTGGAAAAACTCACTGGAGAGCTACTGCTGTGCAGATCAGCCAGCCAGGCTAATGATGCTGAATATCCCCAACTGCAGGGAGGAAATAATGCAAACAGCCGCTGAAATCCCAATCACATTAGGCAGCCACTCATGGGGAAAAAGAAAAGGTCTTAAAATGCCGCAGGAGCCCCAAGTCATTAGTTTTGTCAGGAATTTTGCTTTCTCAGATCACAGGGAAAAAGCCTTCCGATCTGTGGGTTCAGAGAAGGCCCGAGAGAAAGGCAAGCTACGCGCTTAGCGGGGCTGTAAGTCACAGAAGCTGATTATTGTTAATTTAGCATTTTATATAAGAATGCGAGAGGTCCTTATCAATGCCAGAAAAAGCAGCCGTGCAAGTTTCAAGACCTTGCTGATTCTAGCTAGGAAAAAAAAAAGATGACCAAATGCTGGCTTTTCTCTCCATCTCTCTTTGTGTTAAATTTTTTGTAGTATTTACAATCATGAATTCCTGCAACTGGTAGGAAGTGGAAATTAATAGATCACATGCACATGTGCCAAAAAAAAGATTTCAACTGCTGCTAAAGGTGGTCACAAAAATGACTACAATTTTCTTCTCAAAGTAGTAAACTAGGAGTAACTCCACTGCGGAAACTTGAGCTACGTGGAAAAAGATGTTTGATCCAATCCAACTGTAAGGGAATAAAAATACATCTGTCCTAAGCAGCATCTGTCAGCAGAAATGCCGCTGGAAACTCTTGCAAGAAGAATAAAAGTTCGTAATAAAAAAAGCGGTCTAAGCCATGACACTGTATGTGATCAGTAAGAAAATCTGTCAGGCTAATACAAGTCTCCACATAATCCACATGCTATCACAACACATACATGTTTTTAATTAAGCTGAGATTATCATGGTCACATATTGTACTGATGAAAATCCAGCTAATAAAGTGAATTGTTAGAAGCTGTTTCAGCGCTCACTGAGAAAACTGTTTGTTTATAAACTGCATTCACCTTCCATTTCTGGATTTACCACTATAATAGAGCACCAAAAAGCCCAAAACGGGTTTTAAGACTGTGCTGTTCAATTCCATCACATTCAAAAGAGGACCAGCCATGAGCAGTATAACTAAAGCCACCCAGACGACTCAGTGCCCATTCCAGTGACTGACATTTTCAGAGCGATCAGACTTAAATCATGACTTCCGACAGTTTCCCTTCAGGCTCTTCAATCCTCACCTCCTAACACAGGCCTGGGACGAGTCGCTCTCAACTTTCACATTTGCAAAATAAAATGGAAATTCCATGGGAAATCCCAGTGGGAAACCCCTTTCCTTCCTTCCCCAGGCTGCTGTTCCCATACCAGGTGCCCAAACCACACACGTCTGCTCCCAAAACGCTGCGGTTTATACCCAGCGTAGCAGCGGCAATCGCTGCCTGATGCCATAAGTGCTGTGTCTCACCCAGCCATCCCGACTGCACAGCTCATCACCTCTGGCCGTGGTCACGGCCACCCTAAATCCCCCGTCAGCCTAAGACAGAGCTCTTCCGACTGTCCTATGCACTAACACATGCAAGCGGAATAAACCAAGCACCTAAACCCTTGCAAGATCAGTCTGAATAATCCCTGCTCATTCTCAAGTCACTAAATATTCTTACTCCTCTAAAGCATGGCTTTAATTATCTTTTCTTCCAAAAGAGTTTGATCTTGACCAAAAAGCAACAGCTTTAGCTGGAAGAGCTCACTCTAAAGGAAAACCTATTTGCTCTGACTCCAGTGGGTCATCAGGTCTGTGCCACAGAGTTGGAATTTAATTTCTAATCTGGAGATTTCAAGCCTTCAGTATCAGATGTAGCTAAAGGGATCACAGGGAAGCTGGGCAGAAAAGCAGCTTTCCGAGCAGCGCAATAATAACCATGCTTTGAATCAACATTAGGAGCACTGTTTCAAAGCAAGTTTCAAATATTCTTCCTCTTTCTTGGTAGCATCCTAGCAGAAGATGATTTTTTAAGATTGGATGGGTATCATTAAGCAAAGAAAATGAGGAAATGACACAGAAAATACTTTGTCTCCTGTAAAACACTCCCTGTGTGGTATCACAGTGACAGTTCAAATCCTTTCACCCATTCATCATTCGTAGTACCCAGTTGTTATTTATGCTGTTCTACATTAATCTATAGCAGGTTTTAAATTAATACTCTTCTTCATCAATACCTATGGAATGAAGATATTTTCCTTTGCAAAAAAAACATTTGCAACACCAACACAATGCCACTCCTAAGCAGACCTCTAACTCACCTGAAACATAGCAGGATGGGTAGCAGAGAAACAATATGGAGTGAGAGATGGGGGGCGGGTGAAGAAATTGCAAGTCAGACAGACCTTCTGCTCCGAGGGCTCTTTCAGCATGAGGATAAGGTATCCCACCACCGAAGCAGCCTGCACAGCTGGCTCAGCATGTTTTCCTCCTGCAGCCAGGGAAGGACATTGATTGAGCTCTGCGAGGCATCACGGGAACGCCGTGTGTCAGGCTGTGACAAACTTCTAAGGAAATGTGCAGCAAACAGGCTCAGAGCCTGTCGAGGTAAATCAAAGAGCACAGGAACCATCCCAGCTGTTCATACCACCACAGGGTAAGTTAATATTAAAGTATTTTGTCTGCAGCTACGCAAGGGATGCGGCCGCCTGCCTGGTGTAATGAGTGTCACGCCAGAGTGGATCTTTGTTCTCCGGTCCCCAGTTTGCCGCCACTGGTGGTGACACTCACTTGCGTCCCAAGGGTGGCTGTGTGGATTTGGAAAAGTTTGCAAATCCTTGGGTCTGAGGAGATGTCCTGCAAACAGCATAAGGATCAACCATGCCCCAGGAGATCCAGCAACAATTCCCGGCAGCGTCACAAACTCACTGTACATTCCTCTGCGAGTTGCTGTTTTAGCTCCTCATACTTAAAATGAGCAAATATTCTTCCCTTTGCCTATATAGCCAATCTTTTTAGATAGTGACAAGCCTCTCCCTAGTGAACGTACCATCTGCCCACATTGTGTCCAGACTTGTAAGATGTCTAATGTTTTCTATCATACTATTCATAAGGCCTGGAGGAGAGAAAGGGTTAAGAACCAACTCAGATTCTCTAGAGAAAATAGAAAGGGACCAGAAAAGAAGCCAATTCAACTGATTTTACCCAAAGCGACAAAAGGAGGTTTAGAAGGTCCTTTATAAAACGTCACAGAGAAAAGCGTTATTGTCCTACAGGGAAAAACATACCCATTAACAAATTAGGTGAGAGTCGAGTGAGATGTAAGAGGTCTGAAACGGCTGCATTCCTCAACACCTTTAAACTGTCTGTCTTCACACACTTCATTTATTTTGGATAGCAGCATTGCCCATGCCAATTTGGGAGTAAAGGGGACTGTAAAAATACCTGGGGATAAATGTGAGTATTTTTAATGTTAATAGGCAAAACCTAATGGATCTGGGCAACACGATTTGGGTTTTAGAAAAGAGCCAACTTAGGACCCTCCCAAACACATGCCCATCTGTGTTTCTCATTTTCCTCAAAGTGTTGCTGAGCATACCTTAGCAACTCTACCTGAGCCCTGTCAAATGGTCTGAGTGGAAACAGAGCTCAGGGGAGCAACTCTTGTATTTATGAGTTGGGTAAATGCCCATTGAAGGGAGGCCAAAGCAATCACAGCATTTAATTATTTCTGACAAGTCACAGGTAAGTGAACTGAAGGGAAAAAAAAAAAAAAAAGATGAAAAAATGACACCTTCATAAGGAAAGGCACCATGACAAGTTAGCTTCTTCCACAGCCTGCAGACACCAAAAATACATTAAAAAAATATTCCATAATATTATCTTGGATTGTATGGGGAAAATTAACTCATATTCCGTTTCTATACACTGACCATAAAAGCTAAGGTATAAGAAAGCATGATGTCCATAGTCTAATGCCATAACCTGTTCAAGGTAAAACTTATTAACAAAAGAAACTGCAAAGATAGCAAGGAGGAGAGAGGAAGATCCAAATGGAGGGACAAGGCTGTACCAAAAGGGATCTCAGGCTGGATTCCTGCTTGGCTGGGACAAGCATGGAAATGAGATGAAGTGCAGGAGCACACGATGGCAGAGCTGGGCACAGACTCAGACTACGGGCGAAGGGCTAGACTGACAGATACATGACTCTGTTAACAGTTAATTATGTGTGTTAAAAGTACAAAAAGGTCAAGGCGGAGGGATCGGATCTTCTGCTGACGTCTGGCAGCGTTTTGGGGAAGTCTAGTTTCTCCTGAAGCCCTCTTTGACTCAGGAGGGCTGATTTGCTTGCTGTTAACTGGAGGAAGAGGTAATGAGAACTGACTAATCACCAAGCTGTGC
Source organism: Pandion haliaetus (assembly GCA_013401275.1). Taxonomy (NCBI): domain Eukaryota; kingdom Metazoa; phylum Chordata; class Aves; order Accipitriformes; family Pandionidae; genus Pandion; species Pandion haliaetus. Next base: position 92,418 of record VYZV01013275.1, on the reverse strand, counting down.
ACCCTGAGGACTCATTCCCATGTCAGTCATTACATCTTGGCTGATCACTCAGACAAAGCTAAGTTTTATGGGGATTTCAGTGACTGGTCAGCACTCTTCCTTGGCTCATTGTATTTGCATAGTATTTAGTTGTCCTCCCCTATACAATAGGCTAGTAAAAACTCTAGTGGTGGCATAACTCAGCTGTCACAGCAGTGAAGGCATCACAGTATATGCTGTAATTGCTGGAGAGCTTGCACTGAAGGTCCTAGACATGCTAATGTCATTGCTGATATCTTCAATGTTACTGTGACCCCTGCAAACTAAATTGAGAGGTCTGTTAGCATCTGCTATATGCACACTTCTCTGCTTTTTTGTGCAAACACGCATGAGTGCTATTACTATATTGTCTTTTCGAGATAAGGCTTAAAGGATCAGTATTTAATTGCAGCAGTAAGTTCAAGGTGTGAGACACAGTGTTTGCATTAGAGCGATTTGTCACAAAATTTGGAGGGAAACAGCAGCAGTCAGATGATCCATCGCACACTCACCTCATTTAAATGCAATTCAATTTAGACAGACCATTTGGCACAAAAATTAGAAAGATGACTTAACAAAAAGCATGGAAGAATAATTCTGAATCCAGGTGTCAGATATATTTGCGTGTGACATTCATGGAGGAGCTGTCCAAGAAAGCTGTAGCCATTAATTGCTTGGTTGCAATTAAGGTGGCAGCCAATGTTTAAAGCCCCTTTGTCCCCCCCTTTTCTGGCCATATTTTACATGCAACAGAATGAAAAATAAAAATATACCAATGTGCTCTCCTCCACACCACAGTACAAGGCTTAAGAGTGTGGCTGGGCCAGGACAAGTGGATTTCTATGCAAACAACATACAGAATGCCTTCGTTTAATGTTGATTCGCCCAGACAGGAAAATTAAACGAAGTTAACTGTATAGTTTTAAAGTCACCATTCAGCCTTTCAGTTGAGACAGATGACTTTTACTTACAGTGCTTCCTCTGGCATTCAGTGGAGGATTTGGCAATCCTCTCTGGGTCTGGTTCTCAGCAATTCTCTGACATGGGGGCAGTTAGTGTCTTCATTGCACATAATAGTGCTGTAGAAGCCAGAAAAAATGGCTCTTTTCTAGCCAGTTTACCCCTTTTCCATCTGACAGAAGTGACTTTCTTTCCTGGTCCAGAAGTCAATGCACGCTGAGCATTGACCTCACGCTGGTCTCTGCCAGTAAGCATGGAAGGCGCATGCATTAGCAGACAAATGCTGAGTCCACTAATGTTTGCAAAGAGTACCAAACCCCCCATTACTGTCCTCTTTAGGGAATAAGAGAGTCCCAGTCTAACTGGGACAAAGAAGAGGCAGCCTTACCACTGTGTGACCCAGGCTGCATCATCCGATACAGGGAGGGACACATGGCACTAGGGGGTAAACGGGAAGTTACAGCCCTTCTTCCCATCACCCAGTAAATCTGGAAACTTAAACCCCATTCTGACCCCATTTCAAGTCATTGTAACCTCACTTCTGTAAGAGAGTTACTCCTGATTTACACAGGGGCAGGTTAGAACCAAATATCAAATCTAATGGACCTGATTCTGTTTACATTTATACCACCATAACCTAATAATGATACACCTAATGATTCACAATTAAAAGTCAAATTACTCACTATTACCCAGTGAGTAGTCATGGTGGCTTCTTTCCTTACCTGGCAATAAATCCAGCACCTACTGACACTGACAAGCATTGATCAAGTCTAGAATGGAGTATTATGGGACAAATAAGTATGAGAGCAATGGTCACCTTGTCAGACTGAAGGTACTCCAGCACCTACCTCTGAGTTGCCTTTTGGGTTGCAGCTGCTTCTCGAAAGCCTTGCCAGCTCCATGTAGGTCCTTCACTCCCACAGAGCCCACTGACCTCGCTGCAGCTCACCTGCTCCTCTCTCTGACCCCCCTTCGGGGTTCTCCTCAGCACTTCACTCTATTTACATCCCTGGCAAGGAGGGAATCAAGGCACAGGGACCAAATCAGGGCTAAACCAAACAGAAGGAATCACCTTCACAATAAGGCTTGGATTCTGCTGCTGATAGAGAAGCATAAAGTCCTGGCATAATTGGAAGGTGCTGCATTCAGAGACATCTTGTGCATAATATATTGCTCTTTTCTTGGAACACAATCCTGCTCTCAGTTGCTCTTCTAGCTCCTCCAAAGGCAGGGCTTTCACACTGCACGCAGCAAGGGCACCAGGAGATGCAAGCTACACCTGAGACAAGCTACACTCTTCTGAGACAATTAGAGCTATAAAAGTTTAGCATAAAGCTCAGGAGAGCAGAAAGCAGAACGTTGTCAGTCACGAGCTTTTAATTCCCAAACTGGTTCCTGAAAAAGATAAGATAAAGCCAGACCAGATTAACCAACTTCAAAGCAAGCAGCAGGGCATTTATGGCATGCTATAATAGAAGGCAGCTGTTGAGAGCACTAATGAATAAAACAGGTAGAGCTTCCTTACTGACTTGCTCCTTGTCCTTTCCAGGTTTTTGGAAGTCTCCTGTGATTAGTCCTGTCCCATAACCAGATTACAGCATCCAGGTAATGCAGGAATGTCTGCTACAGAAATGTTTAAGAGACCGATACAGGAATGCTAGTAGAAGCTCTGTGGAATAGCCTTCTCCAATTAGTTATCCAAGGGAGAACGATATTGAATGACTGTTACAAAGAACACACAAAGCACTCGTTGTACTAATCATCAACTTTCTAAGTAAAATTAACCAATTTGCTAATTAAGACTCATGACAATTCATCATTACAGTAACTATGCTCTTTGGATGATTCATCACCCCGTAACTGGCTCCTGCCGCTTGGGGATGTGCGTCATGGCTGCCTCCAGCGTGCAGGAGGGAGCGTAGCTCCTTCCCTGCTCTGAGCAGTCCTTCTCATGAGTCACCTTGGCCTGGCTCTGGGCAGATGCTGCTTTCCAAAGGGAATAAAAAAATGGGAAAAAAAAAAAAGAAAAAGAAAAAGGCAGCTTGAGACAAAAATAATCTTTTTTAAGTTGGGAAGGAAAAAATAGTTGCCCTTTCTAATGTTATTTGACCTGGATGATCAGAAATCAAGCAGGTATGTCTCAGGAGTTCCAAGTGATACATTTTAAATTAACATCTGTCCAACTGATGACAGGGGTCAGAATCCCCTGCAGAAGAAGGAAGGAAGAACACTACCTCCCAGTAGAGAGAGGATGATGCCTCCGATGACTAAGAAGGGGAGACCCAGACACTGGGACACTCAGGGAGGGGGAAGCCCAGGGACTCTGAGCCTCCTGCTCGCGCATCGCCGCTCTCTGGACCTCTCGCTACCTGGGTCTCTACGCGCTGGGTCTCCCCATCATTGGAGATCCCCATCATCCACCATGAGTGGATGCCCAGCCTTGAGGAGGAGGCTGTGAGCACAGAGCCCTCCCCAGGCACAGCCAGGCCTCCCCTCCCTTGAGCAGCATTCAGGAGACCCTTGCCCAACATGAAAGCAACGCTGAGAACTTGAATCGCCCACATGATGCGGCTCTTGATGCCTCCTCTCAGCTTTCTAAACATCTTCCCTTCTTCTCTGCCTCAAGATGGGTAAACAATCTTACCCCCATTTAACAGAAGAGGCACCAAACTCCGTGATTTGCCCAAAATCACACTGCTTCCTGCTGGTGCCCATGCCATTTGCAGGATGCCCCTATCCAAGGCAAGAAGCAATACCAATATTGAGGGATCTGTATTTTATGTTCATCTCTGATGTAGCCTCTCTCACTTAAAAACCATGGTTTGACCGCTCCATCTCAGGTTCCCAAAAAGCAGACAAATCAGTCTCTGGGAGCTGTAGGATGAATATATCTCATGTCCAGGTGGTTCTGCAGTGCAACAAAGGATTAATTAGTTGAGGAAACTCGTAGCACTACAGCTGCAACACTACAGCCAGGGCTACACCAGGGAAACACCATGACCACCACAATGCTCCAGCTTCCCAACTTAAGCACAGCAATAGCGTTCACACCCCGTGAGGTGTCACTGTGAGGACANCCCCAGTACCCCGTCCTGTTGTGCTGTCAGAAGTGGCCGAGGCCATGGAGCTGTCTGCAATCACCCATCACTCACCAGCACATTTTCGTTTTAACCAGCCTGAACTGGTCTGAGCTAGCTCCACCAGCCTCCATAATTCAAGGTGCAACCTGTCAAGGAGTCCTCTCCTTGCTTTGCCGCTGGACTTGTCTCCTGGCTGCCCGAGGACGGGCTGTGTGATGTAAATCAACCTGCTTGAGGCTGGATTTTTCTGGGGCCAGGGGGATTTGGCACCTCTAAAGTGCCGGGGCAGGGCGAGTCCCAGAAATACCATGAAACCAGCCCAGCAGGCTGTGCCAAGGAGGGAAGGATGCTTGTCAGCCACGTACAATCTGCCTCATGGATAAAGGATACTAATCTAAACCTTTGCACCCCTGGGGCAGCAAGAAGAGCCTGGCAGCACCTCCCAAAGACCTGCTGCGTGCCTGGGAAGACATCTTCTTCCAAAGGGTTTCTTCAGCTCAGCTAGCTGTTTGCAAACAAATCTCACAGCAGAAAGCAAAGTCCTGTCTAGCAGAGCAACAGGTGCATTGATCATAGCAGTCAGCACATCCACCAGCCCAGACCGGGACAGGGATACGTCCCCAGCTGCACCTTCACTGAAACCCATCCATCCATCACCACACAGCAACAGTATGGGAGAGAAGGAACAAGTCAGACAGCAACCGCTGGCGTCGAGTCAAGCAGCGCCCAAGCCAAGCTGCGTCGGCAGCGTGAAACTCCTGCAGCATCGATCCGAGAGGCCCAACGTGAAGTCCCTCCCGGGAACACGCTGCCGCACACCCAGACTCTCCACGCGTGAGTCTTTCAAAGAGGGAATGGCCTTAAATCATCACTTGTAAGGGGCAGAAACACAGACACCAGCAGGCAAAATGTCTGCAAGGGGAGGACAGCAGCAAATGCGAGAAAAAATGGCTTCCTCCCCCTAAAACAACGTTAGCAAAGCTGACCTAGCTGAGACTAGGCCGTTTCGTTGCAATGCCTTGAGTCTGAGGTTTATAATTTTGGCCTGGGGCTTCTCTCAAAGGACCAGATGTGCCCTATTGGAGTCAATGAGGCAGGTGGGAGAAATTAAGTGCACGTTACACTTGCTCGCTAAAAAGCACCAGCTAGAAGTGAAGCATTATCTTTGCAAGGTCTAAGCCAGAGCTCTGACTCCCCGTTTATCTTCAGCCCCGCGGACGGGAGCGGGTTGTGCTCGTAGGCTCAAGTAAAGCACATGAGAGCACCCCGATTTCTCCAGCCCTTCCCCAGGATGGAGCAAACCCTTGCCGACAGCCCCACCGAGGGCAGGTGAAAAGCTCATCGGGCTGTTTGATGGGGGTAAAAATCACAGCCGGGAGGCACCAGCTGCGCTGGGCTTTGCTCCTTGACGAGGCCCACCTGTCCGCGGTTATAACCGGGCCCGGCGGGGGCTACTGGGGGGCGGCTGCGCCCATGGACGGCGCGTCGTCTCTGGAGCAGTACCTGGAGCGCTGCGGCGGGCAGGTAAGGGAGGGGGAAGGAAAAAGGGGAAAAAAAAAAAAGCTACTGCGTTGGCCGGGAATCGAACCCGGGTCAACTGCTTGGAAGGCAGCTANGGGGGTCCCGCCCCCCCGCGGGTGGGGGGGGGCGGGGGGGGGGGGGGGGGGGGTCTGCTGCCCTGAGGGGCTCCTCGCTGCCCCGGGCCGGCCTGGCCGCCATCTCTAGTCCGGCCTTGTGTAGGGGAATAACGAACTGTAGCGGTCCAGAGCTGCTGGGAGCCTGGAGGGGCTCTCTGCTGGGGGAGGCGGTTCTCGGCTGTTGCAAGAGGAATGCTGCTGCGTTTAAACTCTTGCTATGGAGCGCTGTTTGTGAGGACCGGTCTGCGTACTGGGGTGTGTTGGTGCTGAGGGGCCAGGAGGCTTGGATCTCTTCATGCTTGTTGGTAAATGTTTCCAAAAATTTCTCTTTTTTTTTT
>VYZV01013275.1:73216-85453 GCA_013401275.1 Pandion haliaetus | reverse complement strand
GGGGGGGGGGTGTCGGGGTGTTGATGGTTACATTTATTGCATTCTCTGATGCCCCTTAGTATGATGTGTGAGTAGTCCTACAGGCTTGCAGTGATGAGGGTTTTTTGTACCATCTTCTCTGCATCGTGGTTAATACAGAACTTCCCTAATTAGAGCCTGTGCAGCTAAACCTTAATCCACTGGAGGTCTTGCAGAGACTGTGCCTTCCTTCCCCTGTTGCTAACTTGAAAAATATCTATTTAAAATGGAGGTATTTTAGTTATTCCATAGTATATTGTTATTTGTAACTGTCAGTACGTTTGTAACTGACCTCTTAATTCTCAGATAGTACTCTTGGATCCCGTTTTCCAAAGAGCTAAGGGGTTAAGGAGTACCTAGTCTAAGCAGCACTCTGCCCCAACTGATCTCATGGGGCTCTGCACTCAAAGTCAGTTTTAGAAATGGTTTTGAACCTAGGTGTTCATGATGCTTTCAAAGCTAGACCTGATCACACTCGTATTCAAGCTAGTAAGGGTTCTCTGGGAGGGTTTCTCACTTCGTAAGAGATTTCCAAGTGTCTACAGGCAAACATACTGCAAAGTGGGAGCAGAGATCTCCCTGTGTGCGTGGTTGCATTGCTAAGTGAGCTGATTAGCACAGAACATAGAGCAGCGCTAGCTCAGGGCTGAAAGTCATTGATCTGGAAACCCTGCTCCTGCTGGAGCTCTGGCAGTTGCTGCCAACTCGAGGGCCTCAGACTTGTGCACTGTTCCCTGTTCTGATTTGTGCTTGGACTTTTCAAGTCCTTTTGGCTCTCAAGCCCAAAAATGCTTAAATGAACATGAAACCTCTTGTATGGATTGTCTAGTCCAATCTGTCACCTGCTGTGGGTATTGGCAGGAACCACCTTCTTGGAAGAAGCTTTCCACTAACTAGGGGCTTATGCCTTAATGGAGAAAGGAATAAATACTTCCCTAAACTCTTGCCTTCTCAATATTACAATGCCTCTTAAATAGCTTTTAATAATAAGTAGCTGATAAAGAAGGACGTTGCTATGCAAGAACTTGCTTGCAGGTATGTTGCATGCTTGATCCAGGAAAGGATGCTGGCTTTGCTAACTGTCTCACTTGAATTTAAGTCTGGTGACCTCCAGCAGCTGAAAGAAGAAACTGCTCGTGATTCTGTGTGCTGCTGCCCTCTGTTGCACAAATCGAACACAACACTGACGCTGTCCCCTGGTAGCAGGGAGAGGAAATAGTGATATACTGAATGGGAGTTAAAGCCAGCCAGAAAATGCCAGCTGTCTTCCTTGGAATACTCGCGAGCAATTATGTTGGTTATGTGCATAACTGAGGCATGACAACGGCTGTGGAGGGCCAAGTGCCAACATTGTACCTCCAGTCACTGCTGAAGGTATATAGTATTTCTCAATTTGTGGTATTACAGGAGTATTCTAGGCTGCCTTTGAAGCGTGGTGGGAAAATGTATATGTCTGCTACAGAAGTTATCTGATTTTATATGCTGATATGTTACCGGATTTTTATATGCTGATAGACAAGCAAACAATACGCTTTCAAATCTGAAGACTATTCTTTGCTATAATTTGTATGGGGGAAAATGATTTCAACTTCCTCACTGAATAGAAGATTAATCTTAATTTAGTCTCCCAGTTAAAGTAAATGTTTTAATACATGATCCTTAGTGACACTTTTTTTTTCTTAATTCAAGGATGACCTCTCAGCTAGTCCTCAGCTGTTTACTCCCATGAGCCCTTACGGTGTAGACCTTCCAATTCAAACAACTGAAGATGTGTTGTTTGGTTCTCAATTTAATCAGCCCAAAGAGCTTCCTACAGACTTCTCCTCTGTGGATCTCAGCTTTCTCCCAGATATTACCCAAGATAACAAAGAACAAAATCTATCTGAAGATGGTCATGAAATGCAAAAGGAGCTTGATGGGTCAATATCAAGAAATAAGGACAGCGGTATCTTCATGGATGAAAGCAGCTTGTGCTGTCCAGATGCAACTCAACCATCTCCTGAAGCATCTGGTGTGTGTCCTCCTGTGACACCGATGACTCCAATGACCCCAGTAACACCTGCATCAGAAAGCTCTGGCATAGTTCCTCAGTTGCAGTAAGTTTATATATGTATTATATATGTAGCATATAGCCATAGTTTTGCTTAAACTGCAAGGTACTGCTCTGACTTCTCAGAGAATGTGGCAAGTGTGGTTTGGTCTTAAATAAGCCCATCCAAAAAACTAGGGGGGCAGTTATTCCTCTCTGAGGAGATAGAGCAAATGAACTGATGATATTGGAAGGCAACTGGGTACTGTGCTGATCAGTGCAACACAAAAATGGAAATGGCACAGAGCAATACTCAGCTTAGCAAAACAGGGGAGAGTGACTTGATAAATATGCTGGGTGAGTGAGTATCTGAAATGCCCCTGGCTCTTTAAGGGGGGAAAGGCTCTTCTGGGAGACAGGAGATGAAGTCTCTCAAAGGGAGAAGTGTTTGGTAGAAATTATTTATATATAGTATGTACTGCTAGTTACTCCAGTCTGCAGGACGAAAAGACAAAAATACTTGAAAAGAAGGATTTCTTCCAGCAAGGGGAATGTTAAGGATGGCAGCAGACTCCAGCGGTTTAAAGATGTCAGTCTGCTTTTCTGAGAGTGTTTCTGAGCAAGGGAAAGGGGCATGAAAAGTAGTGTGAGAAATTCTTGCCTCATTAATAGATCCTGTCCTGTCTAGGCTAGAGCAACTGTGGAGTAGTTTATACCTTTAGAGAATAACATACCCTTACCTACCTTGAGTGCTGTAGTAACTCTGTAAACACTCAGTAATAGTTCAGTTCAAAGCTGTAAAACACTTCAGTGATGTAGTTACTGGAAGACACACAAACTCAGTATTCAGGGACTAATAATTTTGTACCTTGCTATATCTCAAACTGTAATTTTGGTATTGGATTACTTAAGTTTTGCCAAAAGTAGCTTAATGCTAGAGTGGGAAAGAGGTAGGCAGGAAATTAGTTGATGGCAATTATTAATTGGAGTGTGACCTCACATTAAGCCGATAATGTTGGGGGTTGGCTCTGCAGTGGTTTGCTCTTGCAGTAAGAAAATTCCTCTCTCATTCCTCAGGAATATAGTGTCGACTGTAAACTTGGCTTGTAAACTAGATCTGAAGAACATAGCTCTGCATGCCAGAAATGCAGAGTATAACCCAAAGGTAAATCTTAAGGACTCAAAGCTTTACCCTCACTTCCCTTTCTCAGTGCTGATGGATTCTAATGTACACCATGAGCTTTGTACTTTTTCTAATAGCACTGTCTTGACCCACAGGGGAAAGTCATAAAAATCTGCAACTTGGGCCTGTTAAATTAAAAGAAATACAGAGGACCACAAGGAGATTTTGTTTGTTTGTTTGTTTTAAATAAAGCCCCAGCAATGAGATGTTCCTAAGCTATTTAAGAAAGGAGATGAACTCTCCCACCTGTGGCCAGCTACCTCCAGCTGAAATGGCTCAAGCAGCCCTTACTGGGGGGGAGGAAAGATCTGTCCTGAAACTCCTGGCTGAAGGAAAGCTATTTACTGGAGTCAAACTGGTATTACAAGATACTACTAGCAAGTGGCCTAGACTAGAATCTCACTGGGAATAATGGGCTTTCTGTATGTGACTCCAAACTGCTCAACAAAATGTAAGGGACAAGGAACAAAATGTACGGGACAAGGCAGTGGTCCTGCGACTGTAGCCTTAAGCCCCCTGGTCCCTGGGGGGTGGAAAATAACTTCAGGCTGGTAAATAAACACTTTTACAAAGCAAATGCATGCTGTGTTGAGCTTTGAAAGTGACAGTTCTTGAAAGAATGAAGAAATACAGACCAGCTAAATCCCTCAGCTGGACTGTGAGGTCTTCCTTTGAATTTGTAGAGGTTTGCTGCTGTGATCATGAGAATCAGGGAACCACGAACAACAGCCCTCATCTTCAGTTCAGGAAAAATGGTCTGCACGGGAGCAAAAAGGTATTTTTTGGTTTTCCTTCCCTCTGAAGGTCTGGGTCTTGCAGCTATGCCTATATTCTGATGAAGAATGTCAGAAAACCTTGTTTCAATTATCTAGTAAAGGGCTGTCATAATTGCAAGAAAAAAAATGAAGCACTGGTGCTAAAATGTCTAGCTTTCTTAGTGATTACTAAACTGCCATCACAGAATTGCTTGTTTCTGTCCCTGAATATAGATTGAGCTGAGCAGACATTAGCAGAAAAGCTGCTAAAATGCCCAGGAATTGTTAAGGGGCCATTTGCATTTCTCACTGACTTTAAAGTGAGTTAGGACATAACTTGTGTCTGTCAAGTCTCTCTTCAGTGTCTGTGTTCACCAGTTAACACATCTGCCTCTACAGAAAAGGGGAATTGGAGAAAAGCAAAGTTTATTTCTGTGCTCTGAAGCTCTTTTCCTCAAGATCAGCAGCTGCCTTGGTTCTTATGTCCCTAAACTGTCAATGAGATAATGCATTAACTTACAGCTTAGGAGACCTTCTCTAACCCCTATGACCACCCCAGCTAGCTAGATGATTATACTGGTGTCTGCAGTCTACCTTTTGAATTGGCTCTGAGAAGCTGTTGTAAGGAACTGAGAAACCTCCGAAGAGGGGAGCTCCTGGGTGATGCAACATGCTCCAATGTGTTCAAATAAACCACAGGAAAGTGAATGACAAAGTGCCTTACTCCTTTTAGGTCACTGAAGTGGTTCTGGGGATAGAGGCTTGCTATTTTGAGCAGCAGCATATCTTTTTTTCTGAAGCACAGATTAGCATGGTGGTGGCTCTAAACTGCCTTCCATTTTGAGAGCAGAAGAAAGCACTTATCGAAGCTGCTTTCCCTTTCTGCTCTTCCTTCAGTGAAGAGCAATCACGGCTCGCAGCCAGGAAGTATGCACGTGTGGTGCAGAAACTCGGGTTCCCTGCCAAGTTCCTGGACTTCAAGATACAGAATATGGTTGGGAGCTGTGATGTGAGGTTCCCCATCCGGCTGGAAGGCTTGGTTCTCACTCACCAGCAATTCAGCAGGTATGTGGAAGTCAGAGTTACAACCCCATGCAACTTGGAGCAGTGTCTTTGTAAGCTGCAAAGAGACTCAAATTCTGAGGCTGTACAAGCCCAGCAGAAGAGTGTAATAATTAACTGGATACTGAATATCAAGTATGTCTTTTGCTCACCAAAAGACATGCTCGCTGGTTCAGCAAGCATGAAGTGGCTGTAGATGGCATGTGTTACAGTAAAGATATTAAGGTCTATCTTCTGCAATACTCCTGTTCAGAGTGGGGTACAGGCCAAAATGACCTGTGCTTGATTGCCAGGATGATGTACAGCAGCTAGCAGTAAAGCTTCCAGTGCTTGTAACTGACTGACACAATCGAACAGTGAAGGGCTCTTCTAAAATTGCCCTCCTGTGTGTTGTTCACGGCTTTCTCCTTGCAGGGACACCATAAATACCAGCTTTAGAAACCTTGCAACTGAAAGCATACTACATAAGTGTTCAGTCACTTCTAGGGTAAATTAGATGCACATTAGACCTGGTCAAGATGAAGAGCTGAAGAACTGCAAGAAGCTCCTGAGTTCTTTGCTCAGTTGGTTAATGACGATACTCTCTTGTGTAAAAGCTTTCTTTGACAGTGAATACTGGTGCAATCTTCGGTGCTGCTGCATATCAGCAATGCGCACTGGAGATTTTCATTAATCTGAGCAGTGTCGGTGATTAGAATTTGACGAGTCTTCTGTTATTGCCAAGTGTGATACCAAACCTTAGTGGGTATTTTTCTTCACTGCAGACCATGTCAATAGGAAAATAGCCAGTCTTGATTAAACACTTCAGGTTTAATTGGAGCAGCTCTTAAGCTACTTGAACTTGGTCTATGCCCTTGCTCCATTGTGAACCTTTAATACTAAGCAGGCCTCTTAACTTCTCTCCAGCCAGATGCCTATCTGCAAGGATAAGGTTTCTAACCTTCAGGCATGAAGCCAGACTGCAGCTGCAAAATACAGAACTGAAAATACACTGTTTCTGGGATATTGCTTGGGTTCTTTCTGTCTAGATGTTTATTAGCTGTCAATTTAAAGTAAACCTCTAGTTGAGTGATGGGCATGCTGTGTACCCTCAAGATGGGCTTGTTCAGAACTAATTATTGCCATCACTGAGGAAAGGATGATTTCAGCGCTGAAAAAAATCAAAATTCAGTTGTCTTTTATTAGTACTGCATTTAATATTTTGCATTTAATTGGGGGACTAAATATATAATAAAGATTCACTTGGCTGTCATCTTGTCTTTGTTGCACAAGATGCTTCCTGATAAGGGCTCTTTGCAGACTAAGAAGGATTTCAGTATGGTTTGAAAATTACAATAATGGTTTCAATGCTATGAAAAATCCCATTCAGAAGTGGCTCAGAAGTCTTTAAAAGTAAGCATGAAGAACTACCAGCTCCAGCTGGGATTACCAGCTTTCTCTTGAAGATATCTAAAACCTGACCTGCCTTTCTCTGGGTAGCTAGCTAAAATCTGTGGGTTTAATTACTCTATTGTTAGTATAATTAAAGAGCACTTTATGCATACAACACTGAAACTGTATTTACATTTTACTAATCTTACCTGCTTGCTTTGAAACAGCTATGAACCTGAACTATTTCCTGGCCTTATTTATAGGATGGTCAAACCGAGGATAGTGCTGCTTATCTTTGTGTCTGGAAAAGTTGTACTGACTGGTAAGTGGTCTCCCTCTGTATATCTGTCATCAAGTGCTACCACATCTTCTGAGAAACCATTTAAATTGAACATTAGCTAAACTACTATCTTGCCACAGTAAAGCCACTCAGTGATCTTTTTAATGCCTACTGCTGCTTATCTGTGTTTTCTGGAGATAACAATATCAGTATTGTTGCACTAGAATCTCATATTGCTTCAAATAGTGTCTCAGACTTCCATGTCATTAAACTTGAGTACCTTTATTTTATATAAAGCATAATGCCATGTGTCAACGTACAGAATCCTAACAGGATGCTGACATGCTAGTAACTACACAGTCACTTAAATACAAATATCACAATAAGCAATTTAAATTTGCTCGGTCAGGAAGCAAACTCCTTAAAACACTTCACTGACAACATTTGGTAGGGATTATTACAGGAAAGGGTGGAGATGTAAGAACTTGTTCCAGACTGCTTGGCAAAAGCCTTGCTGAGTAAGTGTGCTTAGCAGGTATCTGTACCACAGATCCCATGTCAAAAAAAGTTGAATTCCTGAGTGCATGTGCCTAACACATTCTTTTGTAAAGCTCATGAAAATACTTTTATTCAGATGTACTGAAAGGTAAATGGCACTTGTTCCCAGAGGACCCAAATGCTGTGTGTATATTTGCAACGCAGCTTTGAGGTATGTGAAAGACAAGAGACGCGCCTGCCGTAGTCAGAGATTCTTGTAACCATGAATGAGCTCAGCCTAACTGAAGAATGGGGCATTCGGTACAAAGCTTAAATGCTTCCCCCTCCAACGTCCCCCCCACCTTCTTAGGTCCAGTAAAATCATACTGGCCAGTTCCATTCCACTGATACTTGTGGTTTTGGGTACACTAATTGCAACACCCTCGAGTGTCCAGCCTGCCCAGAAGGACTAAGGTAAGTCCTTGTCTGTGAACACTGGGCCCAACTGTAATGACAAAACTGCATTTGCTGAGCTGTGAGGTTTTTTTCCCTAATCAAGAAAGCCTAAAAATAAAAAAGCTGCTCAGAATTGGAGGAGGGGAGTTCTCAAACTGGCTCAACTTCCAGTATTGGAATAAACGCCCTTCATTACTTGTTTCTATCTTTCCCCTTACCTTATCAACAGGCAGAGCTGTTACTGTTAAGCAGATAACACCATGGTTTTTCTCAGTTGCTTTTTTTTTTTTTTTCCAAAGCCAATGTTTTGCACCTGTCAAGAGTAGCCAACTGTTGTTTTGGTTCCACAGGTTAAACAAAACTAGTCTAGCCTTAAAGCAAGATTAAAATTGTTCTTTGTGAGGCCTGTCTGGAGGGACCTTGACAGGCTCGAGAGGTGGGACTGTGTGAACCTCATGAGGTTCAGCAAGGCCAAGTGCAAGGTCTTGTACATGGGTCAGGGCAATCCCAAGCGCAAATACAGGCTGGGTGATGAGTGGATTGAGAGCAGCCCTGGGGAGAAGGACTTGGGGGTATTAGTGGATGAAAAAACTGAATATGACCCAGCAATGTGTGCTCACAGCCCAGAAAGCCAACCGTTTCCTGGGCTGCATCAAAAGCAGTGTGACCAGCAGGTTGAGAGAGGGGATCCTGCCCCTCTATTCTGCTCTTATGAGACCCCACCTGAGGTACTGCATTCAGCTCGGGGGCCCTCAATGTCAGAAGGACATGGACCTGTTGGAGTGAGTCCAGAGAAGGGCCACAAAGATGATGAGAGGGCTGGAGCACCTCTGCTATGAGGACAGGCTGAGAGAGTTGGGGTTGTTCAGCCTGGAGAAGGGAAGGCTCTGGGGAGACCTTATAGCAGCCTTCCAGTACTAAAGGGGGCCAACAGGAAAGCCAGAGAGGGACTTTTACAAGGGCATGTAGGGATAGGACAAGGGGTAATGGCTTTAAAGTGAAGGAGGGTAGATTTAGATTAGAGGTAAGGAAGATGTCCTTCACTGTGAGGGTGATGAGGCACTGGAACAGGTTTCCCAGAGAGGCTGTGGCTGCCCCATCCCTGGAAGTGTCCAAGGTCAGGTTGGATGGGGCTTTGAGCAACCTGGTCTGGTGGGAGGTGTCCCTGCCTGTGGCAGGGGGGTTGGAACTAGATGACCTTTAATGTCCCTTCCACCCCAAACCATTCTATGATTCTAGGTGGCAGAAGTATGATAGAAATTTTGCCTTAAACTAATAGTAAGTTGCTTTTAAACTGCTGTGTTTCTTCGTGGTTTGTAGTCTTAGTAGGTTTGAGTTGCATTCAGTTATTCTCAACACTCTTAATTCTTAACATGTTTTTTTCCTAAATGTCTTTCTAGGAGCAAAAGAGCGTTCTGAAATCTATGAGGCATTTGAGAACATCTACCCCATTCTAAAAGGTTTCAAGAAAGCATTGTAACATGGCCCATAAAGCAACTAAGAATAATAAATGGGTTTGTATTACTACGCATGGAACTGAAGTATGGGTGTTCCTGGACCCAATTGTACAGTTGTGGCTTATTAAGCAAATGATGCTATTCTGAATGCTGTAAGTGCTGATGCCTTTCTATAGTTTGTGAAATGGCTTTTTGCTTTCAGATTAGCTGTCTGTAACCCACCTGAGTTCTCACAACTTCTGTCAAGCTGAAAAATTTGCCAAATGAATGTACTTTTAATAGAATGCATGTTAAGGTGGCACTTATGTATTTTGTAATAGAAACCATGTGTCTTTTTTTCCCTGTTGAACAGGTGAATCAACACTGTACTCCAAACTAGCTTTATCAAAATCCTCAGCTTTAAGTGTACTGAAACCTAGCTCCTGTGATGTTGTATTTTCATGTTTAAACTCAAAATATATTTTTGTCTACAATATAGCTTACAAAATCCAGCATGACTTGATTTCAGTGTTTTGAAGACAGTGATTGTGGAGGACATCCGTTGAATCCCTCTGATCCTCCCGGTTGGATAAACACTTGTGCGTAATGGTGCTGGTACTCCTTTTCCAGAGAAGACGTGCAAGGCCCCTGGCAGTGCTGGAACATACCTAGGAAGTGTGTGGGTGGAGGGGTAACTAAGCAAATTATCTAATTGGTCATGACACAAATTAGATTTTAATAAAATGGTACCCACTTGTATTACTGAAGTCCCTTCAGATGATGGGAGTTTGTTGCTTGGCCCAGACAAAAACATGTTGGTTAGGAACTGTCTTTAAAATGGACTTGAAGAAAATACAGTGGGGTTCTTGTACTTTGTCTTATCTCCAAGTGAACTCAAGGCTTTGTTTGCAAAAGGTGTCCTGCTCAGACTGGTGATGTGACTAGGAACTGTGCAAAGACTATCCTTTGACTGTTCTGGTACCTCCTATGATTCTGTGGAAGCAAGTTTGTTGGTTTTGGTTTTGTGGGTTTGTTGGGGTTTTTTTTCCAGAACAGGGCTTTGGTGCTGCTGGGATTTGACTTGTGTCCTCCCCTTGTTCCCTGCTGAAGATGGGACAGATCTGTCAGGAAACTCCCTAAGCCACTAGAGGTTGCTATTAGATGACTTCAGTGTAACCCAGGCCAAAACCTACCTCTGTCCTTGATGGAAATACACAATATGGGCAATGGCTTAATACAGAATAGGGTGTCATAGTCTTGCTGGGCTTAGTTTTGCTGTCACAAGTTTTATTTCTGATTCAGTGAGGATGTGATTTCAACTTCTGTGTCTGCAATGTCTCTCACAAGTGTTTTTATAACTGTCTCTCTGCTCCTCTGGAAAAAAGTTTTAAAACCTTCATGCACTTCCTTATGATAAAGTGTCTTAACTATGTTATCGGATTCTTTGTCACAGTCCAACTGTGGATTTCCACACTCAAATCTATTCTAAACAGAGGCTTACTTTTCTGTTTGTTTTCTAACACTGTAGACTTTCCACAGCTATGGGCTGGACTTTTATTTGCACTGTAGCTGTAATAGCTGATAAGCTTGAGTTACAATAATCTTTTGCAAATGAAAAACAACCTGTTTTTATTGGGATGCTGGAAAAAGTTTAAGATGAGCCCTCTTCAAGAAACTGCATTTTAATTAAGAGCTTGCCACATAATTTTACTAGTAAAGCTAATACTCTTTAACTATGGATAAAGCCTTAAAGATAAGAAATGGGCTCTGCCTCTTCACGGAGCTACTAATTAATGTTTGCTATGGTAACTCTTGTCTTATGTCTTTGTTCTACCTACATAGTGCTGTTCATGCTAGTGTTGTGTAGCACTTAAATACGCTAGGAAGGGGAAATAATATAGCATGGGTAGGAGGGGATTCTGTTTGTTTTAAACTGGGGCATGGTTTCATCTGGGTTTGGTTTTTTTGGAACGGGGATATTGCTTTAAGTTATTCTGGCTTGTGTGGACTCTGTTGCTCTTCTAATTGCCTGGTGTTTCCCTCTATATTCTGATGCAGAGGACTGGCTCTCTGCTTTTACGTACTAGTTGATTGTATCTATTTAACTCCTGATTCTGGCTCCAACCTTGAAGCTGGGGTGAGGAAACCTACTAGTCTTGTCACTCTTAGAGATGCATATCAGTATTTGCCACTTTTCTTACACAAACTGGTCTTGATATTGTAAACATAGAGACTGACTTTGATTAGTATACATGGTCCATGCAGCAGTGTTACTGACTGGCTATGGTGCAGATGGCCCCCTCAGGACTGCAATAAGGAGAACTGCAGTTGGAGTCTGACCAGTGCCCTGCTACTGGTCAGGGTGTCCTACCCTGGGAAGTCGGACGATGCCTCTCCTAGGTTACAGCCCACCGTGTCTGTGGGAGGTTCATGTGAACACCCAGCACCCCGGGAAGCAGAATACAACCACGCTGCATACTGTAGACTTTGGTAAGCACGATGGCAGATCTGCAGTGGATGCTGTCTGCGGTTTTTTTTTTTTTTTTTTTTTTTTTACTTCAGCTTTGGCAAAGAAAAGAAATACGCACAATTTCCAGAGCAGGCCCCGTGGAGCTGGGCTGGCTGCCCTGCCTGCTGTGGGGCAGGGCCTGTACCACAGCTCACCCACCCTCTCCTCCTCTGGGCGCAGAGGAAGGGGCAGCCCTCCTTCCTTCAGCAGGTGCTGCAAGCAGCCAGACTCCGAGGCCGAGGGAAACAAAACCGAAATGTTCATTTTCTTAAAGCCGCGATTCTTCCCCCGCTATTTGCCCGGCGGAGGGAGTGGGAGTCCCCTCAGCCCGGGGCCGCCCTCCGCCGCCTCAGCGCCCGCTTCCCACAATGCCCCTGCCCGAAAACAAAGTCCCACGTGACCTGCGGCGCGGTGAGCCCATCATGGCGTCTCCCAGCGGCTGCCGGCCGCAGCCCGGCGGGCAAGGCGCCGGGGCCGGGGCCGGGCCGGCGGCTCTGCGGGGTGCTGAGGAGGACGCCGAGGGGCTGTACGTGGCGGTGGAGCGGTGCCCGCTCTGTAACACCACGCGTCGCCGCCTCACCTGCGCCAAGTGCGTCCAGAGCGGCGACTTCGTCTTCTTCGACGGCCGCGACTCCGAGAGGTACCGGCGGCCCTGAGGGGA
>VYZV01013275.1:18133-73158 GCA_013401275.1 Pandion haliaetus | reverse complement strand
GGGGGGCGGGGGGGGCGCTGCCCTGCACGGGCAGGCAGAGCAGGACCCACAACGTGTTGCTTAAAATAATAATAATAATATAAAATAGCGCCCTGACTTTCACTCAGGTGCAGCTGTGGGCAGGCGTGCCCGTGTTGGTGTAGCTGACAGGAGCTCCAGGCAGTTCAGGGCAAAAAGAGACGCGTGCAGCAGGATATTCGAAATGCGTGTCTGTTTTCAGCAGCGTGCCTTAAACCCATAGTCCTCTAAATCATTAAACAAAATGAGGGAGGTGTGCAAGGAAACGCCACCTTTTTTCTTTTTTTGTTTTCTGGTCTATATAAATAGTCCTAATCATGGAATTACAGAATTAGAATCACAAAAAATACTTCGTTTGAGTTAGTCACGCACCTTCCTGCTCCTTTTTGCAAAGCCTTGGCTCTATGGGAGGGCGGCTGAATGAGTGTTACGTCAATAAGCAAATATTCTCATTAAATGACTCAGATGCAGATTGCCCCTCCGTAGCTGTCATTCGCAGCATGTCCAGCCCAGATTCTTAAAAAGTCTGCCCAGCACTATCTCCAGAATAGCTCTGATATTTGGCTGACGCCGTGTTCTTGGTCCTTCATTTGTAGCTTCATTAGCAGCTGTTGAGAGTGATTTCTTGAACTATTTTGGGAAGGTGGTGAGCAGCGTGTGGTGTGGTATGGTCCTCGCACCAAAGGCTCTTTGCATCCTTCTGCCAAACACGAAAACAGGCAAGGGGGATGGTGGTGTCTTTATTCCATTAACGTCGGTGGGAGTGGGCACAGGGTGTCAGCTGGCATGAATCAGCTTGCAAAATTGAGACCTTAGTCTGCCACTGGATAGGTGTTGGTTTTTTGGTTGCTTGTTTTTTGGGTTTTTTTTCTTTACGTAAAAGACTGTGTCATAGAACCACAAACTAAAAGACTGTGTCATAGAACCACAAACTGTATTTAGTCTTTCTAAAATAAATGGAAAACTTGTGTTTGTGTGAGACTGCTTGGGGTTATGTGCAGCTTCCATGCAAAAATTGGATTTGGAGTTTGGAACGTAAACCAGGTATTTTTTCCCTGCCCCTTTTGTAGCCTTAAGATTTTGGCTAAACTTCAGGCATAATTATAGAAATTCAACTGCAGCCTTCATTACAGTGGAACCATTGTCATTCTGTATTAACCAAGGCTTAAGTAGTTTCTCTACCCATCAGAAAAATGAAACTATAAGGAAGCAGCCTTAGCCAAAGTACCAGAAGCAACAGCTTGTTGGGGGAAAAAAAAGAACCCTCTTTATCTTCCTCATATCTTCTCACGTGAGACAAGATCAGCTTTTCTGTCTGACAGGTTTCACTGCATCCTCCTAAGATGCTTTAACTGTCCCATTGTTCTGTGGCTAGCAAATCTTCTATATGTTTACACTGTGTTTCTTCACTGCAGGAAGTCTCTCTCTCTTTTTTTTTTGTTTTTTGTTCCCCCCCCCCATGTCTGTCTGGACATCATGGTTCCATCTGTGGGGATCACTGCTGTTCTATTCTCCTAAAGCCTCCATTCCGGGGGGCCTCCCTATACGCTCAATTTCCCCAGGCTTTGTTTCTCCTGCTGCTCAAAACTTTCCCAAGCAGTAGTGCAATTCATTGAAACAGCAACTTCGTGTTAATGAATTAAAGGAACAACATAACATATATGAATAACACAGCATGAATAACATAAGCATGCTTGACTGCAGCAGGAACATTCAGTGTGGGGACAAAGCCCCGTAAAGCTCAGGTTTCTCTTGTTCTTTTTAAGATAATGGAATTACTTATTTTTAAAACTGTGCTTGCAGTAAGTGGGTGCCTGTGTATTTTTTTGTGATGTGAGCACAGAGAGAGGGGAGTGACTTTTTAAACAGTGACCACACACCATGGCAAAGTCATCCAGGGACAGGTGTGGTTGACTGGCTGGATTTCAGGTTGTTTACTGTCATGGGGTTTTATTTGGGTTTTTTATGCCTTGTAGTAGTACCTGGGTTAATTTTGGATATCAGTGTTATGGCCGGTGCTGGAGGAGGCTGACAGGGTCATTGACAAGGGCTTTTCTGTGTGACTCAGTCATAAGTGTGGTGTGAGAAATTCAGAATGTGGAAGTGTATGGGGTCACTTGGGCCTCCCATTTATCTTTTTGAAGCGTTACAGATTGGGTAAAAGGATTGTTTTCTCTCTTGTGAAAAGTAAAGAAAGCAAGCATTACCCCTTCTATCCAGTGGTGTTTTATTTTTCAAATTTTCTTGTGATTTTTCCTTATAAGAAGATAAATGATTTCATGTTCTAACAGTAAGAATTATTTCAGATTTCTTTTCATTGGACTGTTTTGTGTGCTAATTTTTACAAAAGCTACAGTAAGTCTGAAGTTGTTCGTGTGTCTGGCAAAAATCACACCTTGTATATATGAGGGGGAGAGATTGAGGAGCTGTTAAGATTAATTATTGAAGTACAGCTACAATTAAGGATGAGTAGTCCGGAAGTCCTCCAGTAAAATAATCACTGACATTCTCCTTTTCATTAGTAATGTGTTGTATATTCAAAAGCTAAGCTGGCATCTGTGCATTGGTTTCAGCTCGGAGACTCTTCTTCATCCTGGGAGTTTACTTTAGCCTGTCATATGCATAAATTCTCAGAGTGTACTTTACAGGCATACTGAATTGCTTTGCTTTATGTGTCTGCAGATGGCAAAAGCCAAAGACAATACAATTGAGACGTCTAAGCCTCTCTGACTTCTCAAAGCTGTGGGTTATGATTGGGAATAGTGACTTTTTGCAACAATGGAGTTTTATTATAGTGAATAGGTACAGTAGTGGATGAACCTACTGCTATCCTCAAACCCTTCAGCATTAATCAATTCCTGTAGATTGAGAAGTCCTCCTTTCTGGTTGCTCCTCTCTTAATTATGAACATGTGGAAATAAGTCAGGTAACCGTAGAAAATCTCAGCTTAATGTGGTAAGACTTGAGGAAAGAAAACATTTAATGGATAATTTGAGATGTTGAGTTCTCTCCTCTCAGTTTACGTTTTATGGGAGTTCTTGTAATAGTTCATCCGAAGTCTTGTTTCTTTGCCAAACTGAAAGGCTGTAGATACTTAGAGAAAAATTAGTTACACGATGCGATGCAATTAAAATTAGGGCTATATAAAGAAGTGGAAATGTTTGCTTAGGAGAAACCTGCTAAAGAAGTTTGTAGGAGATGTTTGACACAGTTGCTGAAGTGTGTGGTGAACTGTAATTTTTGCAGACTTTCATAAATATTTCTATATCCCCTCCACAGTACGAACTTAATTTAGTCCCAGATTCTTGACAGATCATTCAACTTTTTGCTGATGTGATGGACATGATTTGGGTAATTTTGTTTAGTCAGATTCTGTGCCCATTAATCCAGCTTTGAAAACAAGAATTGCCAAATTATCCCAGCTTGCTCTCCCTGTGTGACTGACGAGAGGTGTGTTTCTGGGCCAAGTTATTTTTGGTTGCAGCCAAAGGTCAGGGCTACAGTAGGTGTGCATTACTTTGTGGTAAACAGGAGTCTAGTACAGTGCACTTTTGTAATTTCCACGATAACTGGTGGGGTGAGGACACACAGGAAGAACGAACACACTGGGTTGAACAGCTGGGCTCCAGTTGCACCACATTCCTCCGGTTCACGCGTGGCCTCTGGCTTTTTATGCCAAGCACCTGCATTTGGTTTTGGTTTGTTTTGGAAGGAAAACAGGTATTTTTGGTTGACTGTGAAGGCAGCAGCCAGTAGTTTTGCTGTTGTTTTAACGCCAATGTCACCTGGAAGGGTGATTACACACTTTCTGAACCCAAAGTTAGTCACCAAGCTTTCAGATTTCAGCACTTCAAGGAAAGAAATGAAGTATTTTAAAATTTTACCTGAAATCAAACCCACAGAGTTGAGCAGAGAGAGGCTCAAGATGCCATGCTGCCAAGGCTTACTGTATAATTCTTTCTAAATAAAGCTATCCCTGAAATAAAGGACTTGACGGGTTGTACTTGAAGTATTAGACCTCTGTTAGGATGAAATTGTCAATTCTACATGTTTCAGAGGGAAATGAATGAACTGTTTTTCCATGTGTGGACTCAACCCAAGACACACTTTTGAGGTGTGGATCAGGATGGTGCTGTAACATGGGAAGCACAGGGGAAAGTTGGAAAGCTATATGCTGGCAGAAGACAAAGCACATTTGCTATTTTTTATGCCATCTAAATCTCTTGGCTGTTTCTCTTGCTGCTTGCACTTACTGTTAGCTGCTGTGTCACTTCATGGTTGACTGTAATTTCTCAATATGCATTGCTCATATGCTATTTTCTTTAATTGTATTTCTCAATACATTGTGGAATGTGGAGGGGGGCAGAACATGGCTGCTGCATATTCAAAGGGTGAAAACACAGGATGATGAATCCTAAAAAAGTTCCCTTCTGATCAGTTCTTTGCAGTTCCTATACCTCAGGTATCCGCTGAAGCTGAACTCAAGCAGACATCTGGGTCATGGACTTGTGATGGCTACAAGTGCCTAGCAGAAATAAGTAGAAGACCATGCAACTTATTGCTGTTACTAATACAAGAAAGATTTGGATGTTATGTAAAAGTCTTGAAAGAGTGCTGTCCTATTTGGACCCATTAATGAATAAAGTGAGACACTTCCACATTCGAAGGGAGAAAATGCAATGCATAGTGTATGAAAACCTGCATTTCCAACTGCTGGAGTGGACTCAGCTAATACCATCATAGCTTGTAGAATAACACAGTTCAGACTCACTATGGTATGCGAGATGGTGCTGTTAATTTCTCCAGTGACTAAAGGATTTTAGAGTACTATGTTTTTCTTAATACGCAAAATATTGATATTGCTAAGCTATAAATCTTCTAGAAATAGCAAGCAATTTGCTTACAAGTTCGATAATATGACAAGCTGATGTTTCCTCAGCTTAGAGGTTCTGTTGCAATTCCTGAGAGACACATGCTCTAGAATTCTGGAAGAGTTTTATATATTTAGTCATTACTTCCCAAGATCAAGACAGATAGTTGAGGTTTAGAGACTCCCACAAGCTTCAGTCTTTTTATCTTTTCAGACAACTTACAATGCCATATTGTGCAAAATATCAATAAAACCATTTAATCTCTTCCAGGTTTTCAGACAAGAAAGAAAGGCTGATGCATCTGAAAACCAAACAGAGAGAATTCCAAAAACAGTAAGTTGTAGTTATTAAATGAAAATAAACCATAAGAACTCTCAGAAAAACAAAACAGTCCCTCTAATGCACTGTTGCTGGAAACAGATGTAGTCCAGATAGTCATAAAACTTTCAATCATGTTTTTTCCTCTAGTGTTTTGAAGGCCATGGAAGGGAAAGAGATTACTGATCAGCTGGTGAGTTGCTCGAAGTGTCCCATAGTTTTTAAACTCTCTGAATTCCTAGATCTCATAGTTTAAAGTTACGATTTACCTTCAGGGCATTGTGTTGCTTTCCCAAAAAGCCTGTTGTAAGCAAAACTGAAATTGGCTCTGCAAGCAGAGTGCTGTGCTCTAAGCCATCAATATTCTTCATTTCTTACTAGATCTTCGTTCAGTAACTTATTACACTGATTGACTTTATACCAGGCATTCGGTTTGTTTGTGGCATTCTGTGCACAAAACAGTATATGAAATACTTATTTGTTCATCTGATCCAATTAAGAACATCCTGCTACTTTTGCACTAAAGCTGCTGGCTTTGTTGTTAATCATTAGTCAGTGTTTTTGAAGTCCTTTGTGCCCTAGAGTTGCTGAATGTTCTTTTTCAGAGATGGAAAATAATGTCTTGCAAGATGAGGATTGAGCAGCTGAAACAGACCATTTGCAAAGAAAATGATGAAATGACAAGACGTGAGTAATGCCTGTGCTTTTGTGATGTGGAAAACACTGCACCTCAGAGTGAAAAATCAATTGAAGTGAATTTGAGTGTTAGTTTTTAAAAACGGTGAATTTCCAAACTGTCACTTCTTAAATCAACTTGAAGGCAAATCGGTGAGTCGTTTTTAGCCTTTTTATGCTTGGGGTTTAATTAGCAAACAGTAGACATTATTCAGCTGGATGGAGATCATTTTGCAACAGCTTTAAAAGTAAATGCTTAGCAGCCTGTGACTTTGGCTTTGTCCCTAGAGATGGCTTTATTCAGTGTAGTGTTTCTGATCACTTCCTCTTGATAAAGAGGAGCGAACAGCTCTGCAGCTGTTACCAATGTCATGTAACTGATGAATTTTAACCCACACCTGTCTAGAAATCCTAACATCCTACTTGAGCAAGAGTCACTGAAATATGGCACAGGCTGGTGAGTTGCTACTGTTCAGCAGCTTCAGTTTTGAAACTCATTAAATTTTTTACACATGAGAGATTTGTAGGGTCATTTTTCAGAAGAGAAAATGCAGCACTCCTTACAACCTACTTGCAAAGGAAAGATAGGAAGCATATTCAGAAGTATATTGATTGAATAGGGAACATTTTTGTGACTTGAAATTCAAGAGGAGCCATACAGAGAGTGGAAGCAGAGGCATATACCTGAGAATAGTTAAAAAGGAATAGCACAAGCTTGTGGTGATATCAAAAAGGCTGAGATGCAAAATTATTTCAATTAATAAGGAGGATGGATAGTAACAGTAAGAAATGTATAATAAGAAAAAGATGGAGTAGGTAAGTCTGTTGGTTAACAGGAGAGAGCGCAAATAGTGCAGAGGAAGTCTGGAGCATTCAGTGCCTTCTTTGCTTAGTCTCTCGGAAGAAAATGTGATCAGCTGCTAAGCCAGTTGAAACTTTACATCATGAGAGGACTGCAGACTAAGGAGAGAAAACAGCCAGCTGAATATTATTTTGATTATGTCAGCAAGGCTTTATGAGATTCACTGTAGGGAACTTAAGGAACAAGCTGAAGTAGTCTGTGGAGCACTTGAGAAAACGTGGGGGAGAGAGGATGTCCCAGGAAACAGAGTGAAAACAGTGTTTGTTTTCAAAGGGCGGAGGAAGGGAGAACCTTAAACTGCTGACACAGTCATCTTATTATAAACTTCTGGCCACTTTGCAGGTAGCTAGAAGATAAGGTAATTAAAAATAGGCATCACTTTAAGAATAGGCCATGTCCAATTAACCCCTTGTCTGGGGATCAAGTGGTCTAGTGGAGGATGAAGCAGAAGATGCAACATACCTTGTCCTTGGGCACTGCCCCAAAATGTCTCAGGAGCAAGCAAAGACATTTGCTCTGGGTGTAATCACTGTAAGGTTTACACAAAAGGCTAGAAAGGCTGCATTCAAAGAACGGTGATACTTGTCAAACCAAGGAGGTGAGACAGGTGGAGCTCAGCAGGAGCCAGTTCCTGGCCCAGTTTTGTTCAATAATTTCTGTAATAGCTTGCATGGTAGAAAACGTAAAATGGAGGAAGCCAAGGTAGGACTTCTCTGGAGAACAGGATCAAATTTAAAATCGTGCGCATAAATTGACAATATCATCTGAAAAGGACATCCATTGTTTCGGAAGGAGAAACATATAAACCCGAAGTGGTGTTCAGTGGTGAGATTTGACAGGAACGGATCTGGGGAATTGCAAATTAAATAAAAATTATCAATCTAATGCTGTTCCAGAAAGGTTCAGACCTCATTCTGGGTTATACTAATATAAGCATTGTATTTAAGATGGAAGCAATTATCCTGCTGTGCCTGGCATTGGTGTTGCCTCAGTGGAAGTCTGGTGTCCAATTTCGCCAGTTGATTTGTATCTTTCTTCAGTTGCTCAAAGTCTGGAAGAGAGTATTAGGAATAAAACACAAGGAATGGCTAAGAAAATTAATGTTTGGTTTGGTTTAGAGAAGAGGAAGGTGAAGAAAAGCAAGCTTTTCAGTAGGTAGAAGGTTATTATGAAGGCAATAATAAATGTGAAGAAAGGAGAAGAGGTGATCAATGTGACTTTGAGGAACTTAGTCACGTTTTCTCAAAACGCAGCTCTGAAGTTGGCAAAATGCTAGGACCAACTGGGGAGTGGAGTTCCTCCACTGTTCTGCTATTCTGTGAAGTGTACTATCTGCAGCTTTTGCAACTTCTCTGATTCACAGTGAACTTGATTAGATTTAACCTGTGAACTGACCTAACTATTGCCCAACTGACCTGTTAGCTCAGTTACCCTGGAATTGCTCTTGCAGATAGTCCCAAAATGAACTCTTGTCATGAGTAGCCAGTAGATCCGGAACCAAACTTGCTTCACCCTTGGACCACATCAGAAAATGTAAATAGGTTGTTTTTCTTCTCTTGGATATGACATAGTTTAGTTTTCTGAAATAAGAATAATTTCTAGAACATTGGGCTCCTGCTTTTGCAGTTGACTGGACACCTCAATAATTGGTGCTCCTTAAAATAAGGTTTTCAAATATGTGTGTTTGCCTTCTGTCTGTGGAGAACATTTCAAGGAGACAATCTTGCAAATATCTGGCATAGCTCTCTGTTGGGCAGAGATCGGTGTGCCTGTGCTTGCATTTATCAGGCAGTGTAGATGTGTGGGACACAGTGGTGTCCTGAAATACTTCTGGGGACAAATTTTAATCACCTCATAAACTGGGTCATAAAGCAGAGATGCTGTGCCAAAAAAAGTATAGTTGTTTCTGCACGGGGACTGCTAAAGAGGAAATGTGTATGCAGTGTTCTCTCCTGCTTCTCAAATAATTGCTGTTGGACCTGCAGAAAAGGGAGTTCACGCTGTGAAAAAGGAGCCTTTCAAGTACAACATGAATGTGAAAATTGAACAGATGGACATTCTACTCCTCCTCTGTCTCTTTCTCTTTGTGCAAAGGGAGAGTTTGGGAATACGAATGCAAGCATTAATTGATTTTCCATTGATGTTACAGGAATGCTTAAAGGAAACTAAATTACTAGCTGACACAAAGGGATTCTTGGTATTGCTCAGAGAAAAAGTCAGGTTTTCTACAGTTCCTCTAACAGGGTGTCACTTATTTTGCAAACCTGAGAATTATGATTTCTTATCTGCACGGGGAAACTATTCTCACCTTCTTTAATTTGGGATTTTGCATCTCACATGTATCAGATCTTCCTTCCTACCAAACACATGGATCACAACAGATCAGTTAGATGACTAGAAATAATTCCTGACGTTCAGAGAAAGCACACTCTGTGGGGGCAGGCACACTCTGAGGGGTACCAGTAGTCCTGGCCTCCCACCCTGCCAGATGATGGACCAGCCAGATGTCCGTGCAGTTCCAGTTCTGCAGGTGCAAACCAGGACTAGCAGGAAGGTATCGTGTGCTGGCTGAGCCTGGCTGGGCACAGACCCGTGGATAGGAATCCATCTTGGGTCCCAATCTGTGGATGTAGCCTTTAATTTTTGCGCTCCCCTATTGGGAAGACTGACAGTCTGAATGTGTTGTTTGAGGTAGCTGTAGCTGCTTAGAAGTTTTCTTGATTTTAGTAGTACATAATGCAGCTGCTTTGAGTGCCACGGAGCATTCTTATTGTAGCTCTGGTCTCATCTGTGCCTTGCAATTAAAATATATCAGTAAAACGATGTCAGGGCTTAGTGCTTCCCTTCTGTGCAAGGGACAGTTATCCCACTTCTTGATTACAGCGAAGTGATGCCTTGCTGTAAGAGAACCTGACTAACACTGTTTCTTTTCAGCCATAAAAATGAGAAATGAGTGACTAGTAGATGAGGGCTCTCATTCAAACTAGGGTACCCTAAGAGTTTTAGACATGTATTTGGAGAGTGTATATAAGAAATACTTTCTTATGCTTTTGAAAGACAGAGGTGGTTAACTCACTGTCTTTAGCACCATATGTTTGTGGAAGCATTATGGCAGTCAGTTATTTTGTAGGAGAATCAGCAGATGCTCTTGAAGGATATTTTTCCAAGCCTCAGTGTGCCTGATGCATGGAGTAAATTCAGGCAGTTGCAGTGCTTGAGTACATAAGCGTATTTCTCATTTTGTGACTGGAAAGGGAGGTAGTCGGTGTTCCCTTGTGGTAACAAGAAGACTGCGCCGTTGGGATCCGGGTACTTTAAGAGCACATACATGAGTGCAAAGCCCAAATAACATACACTAATAGCAGCAGTGGTGCCAGAAATGGTGAATGAAGATTGCACTTGATTTTGGCTGCAAGCAATGCCTGTCTTTTTGGCCAGCACCACGCAAACGTGTATAGTCAAGCTAGTTCTGTCATAATGATTACCTCAGAAGTTTAATTAAACTGTGAAATCTTGGCTTTTCTGCTCCAAATCCAGAAATAGCTGAGTAAAAGATAGGGAAAGATTAATCCCAGTTTCAGTCTCTTTGGAGATCTTTAGAAAAGATTAAGAAGTTGTACCACTGAACAGCTGAAAATGTTAATAGTTTAGCAGGGTTTTCTGTTTTAAGCTGTTACAGGTCTTGTTTTCTATAAATACTAATAATGCTTTTCTCAAGCTTACTACAAGTATCTCATAGCTCCTTTTCTAAAGCTAACATCTGCTGCTGTTTTCACAGACGCGGAGGGACTTCTGAGAATTAAAGAAGAGAACCAGAAGCATTATCGCAGGGCTCAGCGGCATCAGGAGAAGAAAGAGAAGATCCAGAGGCATAACCGCAAGCTGGGAGACTTGGTAGAGAAAAAAACCTATGACTTGAAAACCCAGTATGAGCATCTGGCAAATCTTCGTCGGACGCATATCCTGGAGCTAACATCGGTCATATTTCCCATTGAAGAAGTAAAGACAAGCATGAGGTACAGAAGGTTTATCCTTTTGGACTCATTTTGCTTAGCTTTAGACACCCAGAAGTGAGTCACCTAAGTCTAAGCCAGATGCTCTGGCTCCCTTAGCATCTGTGGGGAGAAGGAGGTGTTTCCCAAAGGCAAAGCATCTGACCCAAAGAGAAGAGGTCCAGAATAGAAGAATCTGGAGGTGCTAGCATCTCCCCACTGAGAGATCTGAGGCATGTGTCCAATGTTAAACTTTCTTAAAACAGATAAGTAAAAATCCCAGAACAGAGGAAAGTAGTTTTGGGAATAAGGGGTTTTGCAGGAGTGTTTCTACAAGCATTTTGCTCTCTGTGAAATCTGGCTAAGTGCCTACTAAGTGCATCTCCAATTGTATTTCTAAAATTTCTTTAAAAACGCTCTGTTCCTCTTTGGGTGCTACAGAGATCCTGCAGATGTGTCTTCTGAGAGTGACAATGCTATGACCTCTAGCACTGTGAGCAAGCTCGCGGAAGCCAGGAGAACCACGTATCTCTCTGGGAGATGGGTGTGTGATGATCATAATGGGGACACCAGCATCAGCATCACAGGGCCTTGGATAACCCTTCCCAATAATGGAGACTATTCAGCGTATTACAATTGGGTGGAAGAGAAGAAGACTACGCAAGGACCAGGTAAGGAGCAAGGTCTGATTAGGCATCTGGGATACTCCAGAAGCCATAGAACTTGCAGCCTTGGATGCCAGCAGAAGGCACTGAGGAGCAGTAGCCCGGTCCATTTGTTCTCACCCAGACCAACCCGAGCCAGAAATAAATACCAGTATAGGGATTAGTTCACTGAAATCCTCTTCTGCAGGAAACGTTCACTGGGGCACAGCACAATGTAATAGAGAGATGAAGTTAATTATTCACAGTTTTGACATGGTTCACATGCTGTCATTTTAACAGGAATTCCAAGAATTAATATTTTCTACCAACTTCTGACAGATTTCACTGTAAATGATTGCTGGATTCAGGCTGTTCTCAATACTTACAAATGACGGTTTCCAGAGTAGACTTCACTAGCACATTAACACACCCACTGAGGCTTCATTTAAAACAAGACTTTAATGATGTTTTTATTTCTTTCAGATATGGAACATAATAACCCTGCTTATACCATCAGTGCTGCATTGTGCTATGCAACTCAGCTTGTTAACACTTTGTCTCTCATACTTGATGTAAATCTTCCCAAGAAGCTCTGCAACAGGCAAGTAAATGCAAGCCTCTGAGGAGGTGAATCAGTGACCAGTTTTGACTGATCTTAATTCAGTTTGGTTTTGGGAACTAAGTCATTACGTGGAACAGCTTTTATGGTAACAGTTGATGGCTCGTGGATTTTTGTGCTGTTGCATTTTGGGTGGAGGGCTAGTAGGATTTTAGACCACAGTTAATAGTCCATCCCTCCTTTTTTACCTCCTTGAGAGTGTAGACCAATCATTGTAGTTGGAAATAACAGCTTTCTAATTGACATATTCAGCATCCTCAGATTAGAAAAGAAATACGACAGTCCATGAATAGCACTTCTCATTTTATGAGACCCTACTGTGTTTTACAAAATCCCAGCCCAATTCAGCAACTTGTAGTCATCTTGAATAGCTCCACTACAGTAAGTGCTGTAGAGCAAGGCCTTTTAATATGGCATGACAGCAATGTAATTCTCTTTAGGATAAAACACCGAGGGGGAATGTACCTGGCTGCCAGACGTCTAGGAGTGTATTGGGTAAACCCCAGCTGTGATGAAAAGCACTGTTACATTTTTAATGTCTATGTGGAGCAGATGGGATCTGTACAGAAGCACCGAGGGAGGTGTAGACCTGGTCAGGCTTCCAGAGGTCTCAAATATGCTGCTGAGATTCTTTTAAGTGTTTAAAAACAGTGGCTGCCAAAGTGAGGGCACAGAAGTTGTGTAGGGTCTCTGCATTTTTTTTTTTTTATACTGTTATTTGGGTGCTCAGTCTTCGCAGAAGGAAGAGCTTGGGAACAGGAAATTATGCAAGATGTAAAAGGAGAGCTGAAATAGCTTGGCTACAGGGGATCTTTGAGTTTCATACAGTTTACATCACTTGTCTTGTTGAAACCGGTGAGACTAGGGCAAGCCGTGCTTGTTGATGAAATGCTAACAGTCTTGCTAGGTGAAGAATTAATCTCCTGAGCACTCTAAAATTGGCTGTACAGTTTAAACAAGTGCTCGCTGCGAGGATGTTTGCTCTGGGATTTGTTAGGAAGCCAGGACACAGAATGCTGATGTCTCCAGTAGGTGTGTTTTCACAGCGTTTTGCTTTCTGTATATATGTGTGTGTATGGTGTTTCAACAGCGAGTTCTGTGGAGAGAACCTCAGCAGACACAGGTTCACGCGGGCAGTGAAGAAGCTGAATGCTAATATCCTTCACCTTTGCTTCTCTCAGGTAGGGGGAATGCACATGGGGATTCTTTTAAATAGCTTTTAAAATATCAACTGTACCTGCAGGTTTCCTCCAGTAACTGATTATGTCTTTTTCTTACCTTCCCCATGGTAGCATGTAAATTTAGATCTGTTGCACCCACTGCATACGCTCAGGAACCTTATGTACCTGGTCAGCCCAGACACTGAGAACTTGGGCAGGTAAGAACAGCAGTATCTCCAACTCACCTGTGACTGAATCCCTTTTGAAGTTAATGCATTTGCCTTGTTACTTATGAGGGAAATTCTTCTCTTCTGCTGTACCTATAGATCAGTCCTCAGCACATCAGAAATCAGGGTAGTTACAAGGAGGAGACAAGAGAGGACAGAAAAAGGGGGTCCTGAGTTAGGAAATCAGACTTCGGAGATGTGTGTATGCTGTGCTGCTGTGTGTGGCAGGCTCAGCTGGAGGCTTCGTAGCTGATTATGGACTTGTTTCCCCTATGCCTAGAAGCAGGAACTCTTTCCCTCCAGGGGACAGCAGGACATGTGCCAGGCAGTCTCACTGTCCTCCAAATATGACCCTATCCCCATCTTGCCAATGTGTAAGTACCTAGGAACATCCAGCAGTATAAACCCTAAAACAAATACTAGGTAAACCTTTCCCAAAATACTTCCAGTCAATGAATGACCTAGACCAAAGTCAACACTTCAAATAATACTCATTTATATGTAAATTAAGATTAAAGACAACTTGGTACGTGATGAAAAGAACATCAGTTCCTGTAGGCTGCATGCACCAGGTTTAATTTTTTTTTTTTTTTCTTTACAATTTAAATCTAAGAAAGCCAACAACATTGATTTCCCGTCGGGATAATCCAGTCACAAGTCACTTGTGCCTGAGACAGTCTGCAAATATTTGTTTAATCTGACTAGTGCTTTATTCCCCCTTAAACACAGTAATGTTCTGAAATCTACTTTTCCACTTTGTTCTCATGTACAGATCTAGTTTTATTTAAAAACCTGCAGTGCCCCTAAGAGGAACTGAATGCTTGCCTCTAACCACTTACCTTATGTTCTCTGGGTATAACCCTGCTGATTCAGCCCAAAGATACGGGGAGCCAAATCTTTGTAACATAGCTCAGTTTGGAAAAAATTATGTGCTTGCTGCTGCTTGCCTGAAAACGAGGAGAGTGCAGGAAATACCCAGCGAATGAAGAACAGTGTCCTGGAAAGCAACTGCTGTAAAAGGTCCCAGTGCCACAGTGGGTCTCCCTTCTCTGTGCAAATGTTACTGAGCTCCACATGCATCAGTTAGGTCCACATAGTAAAAGACGAGGTTACAGGAAAGAGTCGGAGAAAATACTTAGCAGTGAGGGGCATAGTTTAGTCTGTATAAAACTGTCTTAGCTCGCTAGAGATGAGATTGAGAGGTGACTTGATTTCCACGCCTTCACGGGGAGAAAATACAGGCTACTGAATGGCTTTAAACACCATTGGAGGCAAAGAGTCTGAGCTAGGTTGAAATGAGGCACGTGTGCTTAACACAGAGATTAATTACCTGCAAGAATGAAGGTGGGGATTCTCTGTTCCCTTATGTTGTCCTGTCAAGGCTGGATGAGTTTCTGGAATGGACGCTTTCATCAGGCAGAAGTTACTGGGCAGGGAGAATGGGTGGAACGTAACGGCCTTTGTTATAGAAGAGGTCACTCGAGATGATCTAATGGTCCCTTCTGGCCTTAAACCTGATGACTCTCTTCTTATGTTGCCTTGTTAAGCAAAATGCTTTGCCAGAAGGCAGCACTCCTATTGCTTTCCAGATTATGAAAGAGGAGTGTTTACCTTTAATTTCTCAGCTGTCTGCAAAGTTTGCAGCAACCAACTCTTTTTATTTTCCTTTAGATATCTAGGCCTATAGTTGCCTGACAGTCTCCTTTATAAGCTGCTGTTTTCAGATACGTACAATTTTGCCAAGTTTTAATTGTTTGGATTACAATTTTCCATGCTAGATTGCTGCTTCAGGCTGCTTTGCTGCAGAAAAACTCTTACCTGTGTTAAATTCTTGGTCCTGTTTCACTGAGCAGCTTTGAGCTTTGGAATGAACTTTGG
This sequence comes from Pandion haliaetus, assembly GCA_013401275.1. Classification (NCBI taxonomy): domain Eukaryota; kingdom Metazoa; phylum Chordata; class Aves; order Accipitriformes; family Pandionidae; genus Pandion; species Pandion haliaetus. The sequence goes on along the minus strand of VYZV01013275.1, from coordinate 57,894 downwards.
CAGGGATGCTGCTTGCTGTGGGGAATCCACCTTTCACCACCTCCGTGAAAACCTCACGCTCTCTGACCGTGGGTCACAGGGTCTGTGAAACTGCCTTCTTTGGCTCAGTAAAGATGTTTCAGGTTTTGGCTGCCCATAATCTAGTTCAAAGCAGCGGGATGGGGTGGGATGCAATTGCTTCTCCCACCAGGCAGTGGCAGCAGGGAACTCAAAAGTCACACGCAGGTGGGTTTGGCCAGGACCAGGATCTTGGCCTGGAGATCCAGCCCATCGCCCCACTCAAAACAGAGCCAACTAGAGCAAGTAACCGAGGACCAGTGGCTGGTGGGGTTTTGAGTATCTCCAGTGGAGACCCCACAGCCTCTCTGAGCAAGCTGTTCCAGTGTTTGACCAGCCTCATAGTAAAAAAGATCTTGAGGTGTTGCTGAGGGTGAAGTGCTGCTGTGGGAAGTCTCCGCTAGCGAGTTGTGCCAACCCAGTTCTGTAAGTTGTAAACTACACCCTTCCCCTCGCTGACAGAGCTGCAGCCGTCTTGGCCTGGCCAGGGCTAGTGTTAAAAATAAAAGCTGTTCTGCATCAAGCTGAGATTTCCACCAGTGGAGCTGTGAGTTATTATCAGTAGCTTTTTCTTTTATGTGTACGTGTTTCACTGTCCACTGCCAAAGCAGAACAGCTCTTCCGCCGTTCCTGCTCTGTGGATTGGAACCCAGCTATCACTTCCTTGGCCAACTGTTTTCATTTCACCATTGTCATAACACAGTTATCTCTGCAGCCAGCGAGGTTTCCCTCTGCCAACTGATAAACACAGAGGTGCTTTAATTTCTCTGCTGTACGCATGACAGAGCAGGGTGCTTTGGCATGCCTAGGACTCATATCAGCGAAGTGATGGTCCCTCTCCTGCATGGCACCAAGTGGGCTGATGGCATCGTGTCCACGTTTGCAGGTCTGGGCCTTTTGAAATCAGTGCTGATCTTGAAGACTCCATGGAGTTTGTGGATCCCAGTGCCACCGGCGAAACAGATGAGAGCGGAGATGAGCATGTCAGCGATGAAGAGACAGACCTAGGGACAGACTGGGAGAATCTGCCAAGCCCCAGGTTCTGCGATATCCCCTCTCAGCAGGTGGAGATGCTGCAGAGCCAGAGCACGCAGGTATCTCAGCCCATTGCTAGCAGCAGCGCCGGTGGAATGATCTCGTCCGCTGCTGCCTCGGTGACCTCGTGGCTGAAGGCGTACACTGGACATCGCTAAAGAGCATGCAAAAAGGATCATAGGATTTGTGGAAGGAATCCCTCCCCGGCAATGCTGTAGTAAACCTTACATATTCAGTTAAGTAGTGCCTGGAACAAAGAAAAGGTCAGACTTTCATTTTGTAAACCAGAAAAACCTTTTTATTTACCCAAGATGACTGTGATGGTACCATTTTGTAAATTAGCTAGCTACGTACTTCTGACGGATTCTGTGATGGCACTTTGTGTCCTGGTTCTGTCTGCGTTGTTGAGTATCAAAGAAGAAGGACACGGCAGCCTCCAGCTCTACTTTCTGAAGAAGAAACAGATTTTGGAGTATTTGAATCGGGATGAGTACAGAGAGAAGGCTGCTCAGTGTGCAGTCTGGACAGTGGTGCAAATGCAGTTCATGTTTTCTTAACTCCTTGCAGGGTTTTTGTTTGTGTGTGTTTTAAATCTGTCTTGCATAATGCAAAAATGCGTATTTCTAAATTTTTTTCATTCAGGACATGAAAATTATGCATTTTTAACATGTTTTCTAATCTCTGTTGCCATATTTTTAATACAAAGACTCAGCATGGACAGGAATTCACACAGCAAATTGCTCTTATTTTAGATTTGGTTGTGAATCTTTACCCAGTTTTGCCATAGAAAACTGGCTTGTTTCATGCTGTTTCCGCTGGTAGGTAGTCTAGAAGTTTCATGTTGTGCTGTCTAAAGCACGCAGGCTCTTTACTCTTAATATCATACACCAAAGAAACACTGGATGTTCTGTTAGCTAGACCCACATTTGATGCTGATACAGGATTGCGTTGTTGCAATAATATTCATCAGTTATGACACCACGTTGCCACTTTTTAATATTAGAAAAACCTCATTTCAAGCTAGTTTAATGAAGTCACACGGTCTTCACACTACATGCATTTTAAACCCTATTCTATTTTATGTTTATGGTGGGGTTTTCTTCTCTTGTTTACTGAATGCCAAGAAGTTGATTTCATTTCACTGCAGAAATGCTCACAGTGCAGCTGGCTCCCTTGTAAAACTACAGGAGGTGCGATACTGACAGATGTGTTCATTAACAAGTGCTCCTCCACTTCCTCTGCCTTGCGGTATGTATTACTTAAAGATGGGTTTGCTCGGTGAGGCTTCCAACGTATGGTTTACATTTTATACAGTTGGGACACTGCACTTCTCCACGGGGTAAACTAATGTAAAAGCATCCTCCCATCCCTCCAAGAGGGAAGATTTCTGCCACTCTTCCCTGTGGCGATGCAGCTCGTACCGGGGGCACGGCGAGGCTGCAGGGAGCGATGCACAAGCCACGTCCCTGCCACCAGGCCGTGTCCTCCTGCTCCGTGGACTGGCTTAACCCGGCCATCTCACAGAGTCTTTTGTGGTGGTTTTGCTCTGGCCACCAAAGAGGCGTGCGGTTCCTCTCCAGGCCAGCCAGCGCTGCCTCCTGTCTCCACCGAGGAGTGGGTGGAAAAGCAGGCTTGGTACTGATGCCTGCCTACCCCAGCGAGCTCCACGCCAGGGGTACTGGTGGAGTATCGTGTCTCCCAGCCCTCTGCCCCTCTCGTACGGCAGCTCTTTCTCTTTGGCCTTGGGGATTGGGCATCTGTTGTCAGTAGTATCTTTTTTTTTTTTTTTTTTTTTTTAAACCAAAGACCTTTAACTCCGCACTAACAGCACACATATTGTTAGGCAAAGACACCCTCAGTCCTAACCATTCTTTTGGTCTAAATCCAATAGTGGGGTTCGTTTTAAGAGAACAGCCAAGACTCCCTTGACTACTGCAGCCTGAACAGGGATGGTGCCCCCCAGGCTCCCCAGCAGCGAGCACTGCCGGGGCCGGGGCCGGGAGGGTTGGGTCACTCTTCAGTTCACAGCACTTTACTCACTTGCAGCTATCGGTTCCTTAGCAGTTCTGAGCAACCAGCATGTACTCACCAGTACTGTATTGTGGGCTCTTAGCATTGGTTCCCCATTTATTTTGCACTGGACCCTGCCATATAAATCTCTTTTTTTGTTTGTTTTGTTTTGTTTTGAATACATGTTTCAGTCACTTTCATTGCTGCCTTTGCTACTTTGAACCCCTAATGGTCAGGCCACGATTCAGCTTTGTACACTGTCATTTACTTACTTAGGGAAAAGAAAAACCTACACAAAAACCTTTTTAAGCCATATACTTCATACCCATCGTGTTTTCCAAGTAATTCACTTGCAACCACGTCATACTTTGCAAGTGCGCAGCGGCACTGCGAGGGTGTTAAAAAGCATTGGGATCGGTCTTTTCATGAAATTTTTTTTGTAGCATAATACAGATTGTGGTTGGTTTTTGTTGCTTTTTTTAAAGTGTTTTGCACATGTGTAGCTAAGGAAGAATTGTGTGTGTCCAAACCTTGAGTGCAATTGCCAGGATTAGTTTTCCAGGTTGTTTTGGGGGCGGGGGAGGGAGGGCAAGAATATCTGTAATTATCTATAATTGAAGACAGGCAGCTGAGAGTTTACAAAACACTTTGGGTAGCATGAATGTGGGAATTTCAGTTTGGGCTGTGACTTTTGTCTGTGACCAGTGATCTGGGGTGGCTGATCTGAGCTGCCATGGAAGAGCCTGATTTTGAGAGCCCGGCCCTCTGCTGAAAATTGGGTGCCTCTGGAGGGTCTCAGGTGGGACACCCCAAGGGTTGCTTGTCACCTGCAAAAACTCGGGGCCTCTCTCTGCAACTTTCTGAACTAGATGTAACTCAACACAAATGTTTTTTTGGTTGGTTTTTTTTTTTTCTAAATTTTATTGTATTATTGCAATAAATCTTTAACAGTAATTTTTTAAAGTTGTATATTTATAATTGTTACTTCTGTGTGGTTTGTTTTTAACTGACAAGTACACAACCATTACCAGCCTTCAAAGCATCACAGGGACCAGACCTGTTACAGTGCAATCGTACAGCGGTGGAATAAGCAATACTGATTCTAAAAAAATACTCTTACATAAAATAACTGCATCTCTATTGGAGCAGGTAGAGGAGTCCTGCAAAACGCACACACGCACGCACACACATCCCTATATGTACATGTAAACGGATCCATTGCTCGTGTAAGCCTGGCTTTGAACTGCTGCTTTGCTGGGTGACATTTGTTTCTGCAGGGGCTGAGCCTGAATTACTTCTGCAGGGACGGGAAGATGCTCCTCTTTACATGGTCATTGCAGAAGGACACAAGTGTGTGTCTGGTGAAGGATGTAACTGTTAAAGTGAACTATTGTGTCTGAGCAACGCGGCTGGGAAAGGGCTGCATTTGTCAGCAAGAAGCAAGCTCTGCCTGCAGGAGCTGGTGGCCTGGCAGGCCCTGGTTTACTAGCTGCTGAATGATGGAGGAGAAACAACCCATACCACTTAAAATTTTTTTTTGCAGCAGCTACCTGAGGGGGAGGACTGATCCCCTGTGATTCCTATCATCTGCTGCACCCTTAAGAGCAGGAGCAGCAGCTGCGGCTCCTGCATGCTGAGCTGGGGCAGTTTGCTGCCTCGGTCACAGCACAGTCAGTCATGGCTGTGCAGGAAAGCAGCCTGTGCGCAAAGCCAAGCCTGGCTCTAAGCTCAGCTTGTGCCTACTGCTTGCTTAGGTCACTTCTGCTTAAGCAGTGCCATCAGCAGGAGTTTTGGTCCTCTGCCAGCACTGGTTTGTGGCAGGAGAGCAGCCCTGTGAGACTCCCGGGTCCTGTCCCTACCCCAGGGTTGGCCGGACCCGCCAAACGCAGGCTGGGGAGGAGAAACAGCCCGGGGTGAGGCTTCAGCACCATGCCCACCTTGCAAGACGTGGGACTCGAGACAGAGGTCAGATGCATCAGTGCAGTTTTGTGCAGCTGTGAAATGATGGTTCTGGGGGTTGGCGGGGGAGCAGATGCTGCAGAAAGGGAATTGAGGGCCAGTGCAAGGAGCTGAACCCTGACGAAGCACTGCAGAGCCTCGGTACAGGGAGCAGAGGTGCAGCAAAAGGGGAAAGCTGCTGTAGAAACAGGCAGAATGGAGCAAGAGCTCAACCACAAGCTTCAGCCTCGGGTGGCTTTTTCAGTGGTGTCCATGCCAGGAGACCCCCACACACCACCACCCCCCCCCCAGAGCTTGGTGAAAACTGGAAGTTTATGAACAATGGAAATGTTATTACAATTTCTTCAACAAGCCTATCTGGAAATTCAGTCCAGACACTCCAACTGCTCCCAGGCAGGGAAGTCAAGCACACAGCAGAGTCTTTCGTCCACAGTTGTTCTGAACACTGAATTTTGTAAATCCAACACTGGACTTTTTTTTTTTTTTCTTCGTTGCCTCTTAGAAAAAGTTCATCAGACCTTGGGTTCTCCCTGAACTGGCCCTTAAGGAAACAGAAATCGGCACTTTACAACTTTATGGGGGAAAAAAAAAAGTTTGCAGGCAGCTCAGCATGGCTGCATTCAGAACCAACCCACTTCTGGATGCAAACGTTTGTTCCACAAAACAATTTTTAACAGCAGTGCTGTGCAACAGGGCTAGTTCCGGCAAACAATGTAATAAATAATGTATAAAACAGCCTGTGTTCCTCAGCCAGCTCAGGGGGAGGGTGGGGATGGGGTAGGGTAGAGAGCAAATTGTCCTCTGTATTTAACTGCTCCAAGGAACAAAATAGCCCAATGCTATTATTCTAGTCCCATTTTTTCCCCTTGTTCAACAAAGGTGACCAAAATCTGACACCCTGTTCCAAAAAAAATGAACTCACTGGCCCCTTATCTAGTTACAAAATATTTTCCTCCGCTGCTTCTATTTCAGCCTCGCAGGGACTTTCCTCGCTGGTGTCAGCCTGGCGTGGGTTATCTCAAGTTTTCCAGAGGCTTGGGGGGGTGGGGGGGGCAGGAAAGCAGTTTCTTCCCCTTCTTCCTTAATTGAAATTAAGCTGAAGATGCTGATGGCTTTGGCAAGACAACTTCTTCCAGAAAGTTGTTTTGCTGCTCGTCCCAGTGCAGCCGGCAGAGCAGATCGAAGCTTGGGTGAAGCCTGCACCCCGTTAGAGAATGAAGTCACAAATTAACGAGGGATCCTGCTTTTCCTCTCCGGTTTCACAGCTGATTACAAGGCAGCCGCACCCTTCTTTTAGATTTCTAATTTCATTCCTCCTGGTTGTCATAATGTCTGCTGCGTTGCAGAGATGGCTGAGCAGCACCGGGGAAGGCTGCCTGATGCCCGGGGTGTCAGGCAGCAGGTACAGCAGGGACTGGGAAAAAAACCAGCATCTCCCATGAACATCCTGAGCTTACCCAACCCCCATTTCAGGCTGTAAGGGCTCAGTTTTCTTTCTCTCACTGTTAATGGAGAATAAAAACATCTCCCTTCAAAGCTCTCTGTCCTCACGCTCTAAAACAATGCGAGTCACTGCGTGCGATCCCGCTGCGGGTTTAGGCCCACAGCCCGGCCACGGCAGCCCACAGCACCCACCTGCACCTTGCTGATCTTGCACTGAGGGTTACAGAACAGGACAAGCCGGGTGCACGGCCGCCCCATCCAGATGCTGCTCCCACAGAGAGCCCTCGCCCTTTCCCAGGTGCTCCCCTGGGGTTTGCAGGGTAGAGGACCCTGGCTGAGCCCCTGGCAAGGTGGCACCAGCTCTTCTTGCACCCGATGAGAGATTTCATCTGCTCCAGCTGCAAGCATAATTGCCAGGAGTCCATCCTTGTCCGGAGGAGGGGCAGAGAAACAGCCATGGCACAAAATGCAGGGGAAGAAGGGACTCGGACAATGCAAAGGCACAACTGCTGCTCTCCCTTTGGCTCCCTACTAAATGGCCACTGCTCTACTTTGCTCGCAGGAGCTGAACTCGGCTGCTAGGTTGTCCAGGGTACATTCCCAGATTCCACACTGTTCACCCGCGGGCAGGGAGCTGGCCGCGAGGAGGGCTGTAACTGGAGGCTGGAGGCTGGAACAGAGCACTGCAGGAGAGGAATGTATTTGAGGAAATACTCAGAGAGATGCCATGCTCAGCTCCCAGTAAGAGTTCGAGGAATCACCCGGTCATCTGCATGTCCGACACAAACATTCACAACTCTCCTTTGAAAGTACCAACTCACACCTCAGGAACGATGCCAGAAGCTGTGGCAGAGCTGAGCGAAGCACTGCAACGATTCCTCTTGCAAGGGAAAAATTCCATATACAGCAGACAGCAACGCTTCCAGCACATCACTGAGCCAAGGCAACTCCACTTTCATCCTGCCGGACCCATGCTCCGTCCTCGAGCATCCAGGGCACAGGTGAGGGGCTGACCCAAGAGTTGAGAAGCAGGATTTAAACTGGAGAGTCCCCGTTTTTGCAAGTTCTACACACCTAGCACCAGCCTTCTGGACAACAGGAGCCTCTCTCACGCCTCTGCTGCACGCACAGCTGATGGGAGGGAAAGGAAAAAGCTGGAATTTGTGAATGTTACAGCCGGGTGTTCTCCAAATAATACAGGTTTGGGGGTTTTTTGTTTGTTTCTGTTTTAGTAGGACAACTAGTTTTCTACAGGAAGCACACTGCACATGTGAACTACACATCACAGTACCAAGTTTCTGCTACATGTTTTACAGTATTTTTATTCTGGGGCAAAAGTCTTACAAGAGAAAGTCTGGTAAGGCAGATCTAGAATGCATGTTTTATTTAAGTAAAAAAAAAAACAAAAAAACAAAAAAACAAAAAACCAACCCAAAAAAAACCCAGACAACATGGGTAGGGTAGACAAGAACTTTTTTTATATTCTGACTATACAATAATATTCCTCTCTTTTTATCCACTGCCACACTACTATAATGGTTCTGTTCTAGTCTAATTTTAAGGTTGTCCAGTTAAGTTGTCTGAAGATTCTTTAAACAAGTTGACCTTTACCTTTTTAGAGTTTCTTCTCAGAAACATTCATATATTATACAGGATATACAGATTTTTGAAATAAGACGCTTAAAAACACACACAACTATAGCCGCAACACTATCATAGCTGCATTGTAGTGATTACGTTGTTCAGCCAGCTGTAGACTCTGTATGTACAATTAGTTTTTATAGTGTTATTTACACAGATGGACTAAAAGCTATCTTTAATCTAAAAGGTAAAGGCTCTTGTGTTTAAGTATGTGCAGTTTCATAGCCCTGTGAAAAAAAACCACGACAATTATATACACTGTAAACAGCACAAGGCATGACAATCTCCTCCTACTCCCAAACAATCTCGCAGGAAAGTGTATGTGCACTAATATTCTTCTTCCACTTCAGCTCCCGCTCCTCTGGTTTTCTTATGAATAGCACGGTTAAAGCTGTGGCAGGCAGGAACCCAATGATTGTCATGAAGACCTAACTTACAGCCCGGGATGCCCTTCTGAGACCGGTGACAGCACATCCAGTACCCAGGCCCGTAGGGTAAAGCTTGACAGTATGGTTTGGGATGCCACCGGCACAGCGATACGTCCCCTTTCACATACTTCTTCTTGCACTGCTTGCAAGGGTCTTCTCTGTAGCGGGGATCGCGGACCCAGCGGGAGTCTGCTGGCCTGATGTTGTAGTATTCAATGATGAATTTGAAGTAGTAGCAAGTGCATTTTAGGGCAACCAGACTCCTAGTAGGAAGCAATCCAAAGATCTTCACTATGATGTGGTGAGGCAAGAAGGCCATATACTGCTGAGGCTCCAAAAGCTGCTGAATTTTAAACCTGGTCTCCAGAAAGTCATGTGAAACCTGCCTTTTTAAGCAGGAAGCATCAAGTACTTGCAAAGCCCCTTCTGTCGGAGGAACAGAAAGGGCAGATGGCTCTGTAGGGACACTGTTTCTGACGCATGATCTGTCAGATGCCAAAGCATCCTCATCCTCATTTTGGGCTACTTCTGGCTTTACTTGGGTACTTTCCCGTAGCGGCTGTTGCTCATGAGCAGCAGGCTGGTCAGCCTGGAGAAAAAACAGCCTCCCTGGGAGCGGATCTTCACTAGCACTGGAGTTAGAGAGCTTCTCTTTCCTGCATCCTTTCTCAGTCTTGGTGACTGATATACTGATGCATAAGGGCTCCTTCCTAGCAGGATGCAGACTCTGCTTTGGCAAAATTACAGGCTCTTTCGACATACAATCAACAGTCGCATTCTTGCTCTGCAAGGAATCCGGTGGCAACCTGGCAGCAGCTGGACAGGCAGACGACAGAGGTCTGCGAGGCTCAATTCGCATTTCAGTATCGTTCCTGCCAGCGGTTATTGCCAACACTGCGTGAGCGAGTCCCGAATTCACATTCCCCATCCGAGTATCCAGCCCAGAAGGAAAAGGCTGCCGAGCAGAAGCAGCGCCATCCCACAACTCTGTGTCACCCAGAGGACCGCACCGTCCTCCGTATCCAGCCTCTGCAACACCTGCCTCCTCCAAGCCATCCCCCGGAGCCAGGACTCCCGAGGAGACCTTCCCCACCTCTCCCTCGGGCTGGGTGCCATTCGCCAGGAGCACCCTCCCAACGTTTCTGCGGAAGCTGTTGTTCCGCGAGAGGCTCCCGGCCTCCCGCTCGCTCTGGCGCCTCAGGCACTCCGATTCCAGCTTGGCCACCATGTCCAGCACACGCACAGGCTCGCCCTGCTGCTGCTCGCTATTGCCGCAAGGTCCCCTCTCCACATGTACCTCGCATGCCCCGGCGGAGGAGAAAGGGTCTGAGCTGGGAAGCGCACCTTTAGGCTGAGCGCTCAGCCTCGTAGCAGAAGCATGTGTGCAGGTTTTAGCACAGTCTACTAGTAAAGCACTTGCTCGTTGCTCCAGAAAGGCTACCATCTCTATCACCGAGAGGGACCGGCCCGGGAACACACCCTCACCGTTGTCATTCACGTAATGCACCGAACAGTGCTCGATGCCACAGGCAAAAGGCTCCGGCTGGGAGCACCTGGTGTTGGTCTCCCTCATTCTTTCCAGTTGAATTTTGGCTTTTTTAAGATCTACCGATTTTTTCCTGCGTTTCGCTGTTCTTCCGTCAATATCCCACGTGCTTTTAATTTTCATGGAGCCAAGCCGGTTGTTACTGCTGCATTGCTGGGCTGCAAAGAACGCAATCTTCTCCTTTGTATTGCCAGGTTTCACTACAGCCCAGACATCCAGAGGCCCTTCCCCTTCTTCTCCCTGGTGGATCGTTGCAGACAGGGCGTTCTTCTTTTCCCTTGCACTTGGACCATCCGCTGGACCTTTCCCATTCATATTGCACATAGTATTTGGATAAATAATCCCCAGAAGCTTTTGGGATGGAGTCACAAGGGAGGGTTTTGGGAAAACGCTCAGTTTGGTGCAGTTGTTAGTGTATTTTTCTTCTTGTGCTGATCTCTGATGGCTCATAGGTAGGCCTCTCAGGGAATCCTGGTTTATTTCTGGAGATCGCTCTTTTTTCTGTAACTTGAGATATGGCTTTAAGTGCATACCAGAAACCCTAGAAAAACAGAAAGGGAAGAATTTATAGTTGCAAAATATGCCTGCCTGGAATTAGAGAAGGTGGCCCAGAGTAGGCACCAGCATGCCTTCTATTCTCCGTCAAGCAGCCCACACCTCAAAAGGTACCACACAAGAAAGGAAAAGCAGCAACCAGGCTGCAACATCCACCCTTGGAGAACTTCTCGCAATAGGATTACAATCTTAAGGATAGCAGAGATCTTCCTGTCACGAGAAATCTGTTTCCAGGGAGATGCAAGGAGAAATCCTAACATTTAAGTTCTATCTGTTGTGCAAACATAGCTAGAGGTTCATTCTAGAGTTAGAGCCATCCTTCTGTCCTTTCATTTCTTAATCCTGTTCTAAGGCACATGTGGGTCAAAGGGTTTGTCTTGACATTAGCTACCAGATAGAGATAGATAGATAGATAGATATATTCTTTCCAGCAGATAAAGTACAGTAAAAGCTGAAAAGGGAAATTAGCAAGTGTAATTATATTCAAACAACCCAGCAGATACCCAATCTAATACCACCCAAAATGCAATCTCTCCCTCAGTATATCAATAATAGCAAGTTTAGTGTACTTTCCCATAAGGGTCCTCATGCTATACACCAGATGGCCCCCCCCAAAAGTGACAGAAGCATCACATACAGCTGAAGAGAACCACTTTCAAGTATGTGTTTTTACGGTTAAGAATTTAAGAGCTGTGAAGGAGACACTTGGATGCTGCTGACATCACAGCAGCAGCACCACTCCTGCAACAGTCCCAGGTGCTCAACTCCTCTTTTCTGTTTCACCTTTGCAGTAATCCGAATTCAAAGCTCAACAACACAGAAGCCCAGGGCACTCCCACATCAGATGCAATTATCAGGAGACTTCAGGCTCTTCTCCCAGGAGTATCACATAAGCATATTACAGAACTAAGTATAGATTATGTTTCCATGGTAATCTTTGAATTGTTCCACTAAAAGGCCTCCCTTCTGAAACGGGGATAATCCATGCTTGCTAGTTTAAGAACAGCAGGTTCAATGCCGCATTTATCATGAGCTGATATGGACACATTCAGACACTGAATGTTTCCCTTGACAGCCACCACCAAAACAGTTGCTTTGGTATTGCACTTCTAGCTTAAAAACAGCTTTAATTAAAAACCTCAAGCCGTAACATCTATAAAGGCAGATGGATTTACAGTTGTAACACCTGCAGTTCGCGCACACAATAGGTTTGTATCGGTCAGACGCAGCCAGAGCCCAACTGGGCTCTGCCCTGCCATGCCGCAGTGCGATCAGAACACACACCTACCTCGAGGTGTCCTCGTGGACGCTACGCAGGGCACCTGTGGGGTCAGCACACGAGGAGGAAGGAACCCGGCTCGCCCACCCCTCCAGCAGACCCACCAGAGTGCAAAGGATGGCCCTAAGAGGGAAGTTGTAACAGCAGATGCTGACCAAGGACGCACATGGACGTGCTGTACGAGCAACCTGGAGCGCAGCTTGGGGACCTTCCAGGCAGCCCTGCCCCACAGATTGGCCAGGGCTACGGACCCTTCAGAGTGCAGAAGGGAGAGCGGAGCCAGAGAGCACTGGAACCAGCTGAGGGAAGGCTTTCAAAGCAAGGTGCTCCACTTCCAGCTGCTAACACAACACACCCAAGTACACCAGGGCAGCAACTCAGCCAGGCACCACCTGCCCCTCTCCGAGCAGCCATGCTGCTTAACCATTGCTTTCCCCTGAGGTTTTGGTTCCTCCTTCTGGCCCTAGTGATAAATAGCGAGGGGATGGGCGACAAGTGCGGGCGGAGAGGTTTTGGGAGGTACATCAAGAGGAAGGGCTTAGTTCACCTTTCTACGAGCGTGCACAAAACCCAGGGGACCCCTTTGGTCCTGTGCGGTACTTTGAAGGCCAGGAGGCAGACCCAGGAAAGGATGCTGTTATGTTCTCTCCCCTCCTGATTTTATAGAAAGATCATCACCTCACTCTTGCAACCAGACAGTGCCAAACCCATCTGCAGTTCACCTACAGACTGGGGGGGTAAGAGAGCTCCTATTACTGCAGACACGCCTACCTAGTCCCTGGGTTAATTCTCTCCCCATGCCTTCTGTATGCTAATTCCAGCTCTTGTTGGAGTTGGGTCACCTCCCAGTTTAGTCTCCTCTGCAAAATGCAACCGAGCTATTTTGTTTGCCTTCTCAGTTGGATGCTAAAAGCTAAAATAATCTGATAAAAATAGAACTTCAGGGTGCTGAAATAGATGAATACAAGAGAATGGGAAATCAAGGCTGCTGTAGTTTGCTTCAGCCTCATTTTCCATAGGGTCTGCCTCCTCTCAGTGGCACTTTATAGCTAAACAGGATCAGGCCGCCATGTGCTCAGGCCTGTGCCCAGCCCAGAAGGGCAGCAGGTGAACCACTGCAGCAAGCTGCTGCAGAGAACAGTGCCTGCAGCCCTCCCTCCCCCATCCAGAAGGGCATTTCGGAGCTGTGCTTTTCAGAGCAGAGAGAAAAAAGCTCCAATGGCTGCCCGCCACTGTACCCTGGGGAGAAGAGGTGAATACAATTAAATACACGACTTTGCATGTTGAAATCTCATAAGCTAGGGGCTGAAGATCAAATTTCATTCATGAGTTTTCATGCCAGGGTGTTTGAAAGATGAGCTGAATGTGTTTTTAAAGGGCTTTCTTCAAGCAGTTTTCAGGAATCCAGCAAGACAATTGGCTCAATACCCTTCATTAAGTGAAGCTGCAAACGAAGGTGAGACCAGGTATTATACAAATGAAAACAGGACCAAACTGGTTACCCCAACATGCTCAGAGGACATGTTTAGCCACCAAAGTTCGTTCAGCTGCTCCCAGCTATTCCTGGTCTATGGAGAAAGACAAAAGGGTAGAGTTATGCCTCACCTATTACAGATTTCTCATTTAAGGTTATATTTCCTCCTGTGTTTCAGTTAGTCTCTGGCTCAGCCAGCAATACCATTTAAGGTTGAAAAGTTATAATTTACCTAACAAAATTATGCCTTAGTCAGAAGTTTTACTGCCAGAATAATTGCCTCATTTGAATTCAGCATTCAATTCACTGCACTGTTTTAATGGATCCAGATTTAAAGAAAACCTTCATTTAATAACTTCAGACAGCTATAAAGAATACTGCTAACTCCACCTGACCAGCTCAATCGTAGTGCTACCTGCCTCCCAGGTTTTGGGCAGCAGGGAAGAGAACTTCAATTTTTAAAGGGATCTTAATAACGGACCTTACCTGAAAGTGTCACTTGGAAAAAACAAGCCCCCCACCCCACACACACTTTCCTGTGAACGTTAAGAAGAACAAACTTTTAGGCAAACATAGCTGCTTCCCTGCACGTCAGCAGCACATTTCATTTCTAGGTCCTAGAATTAGAACAAGGCTTCCCAGCAGAAACTGCTTTGAAGATGAACCAGAGCCCAGTCCCCACCCACAGACTACCTTATTTCTGCAATGTTTCAGCACTGGCAAGCTGAGAATTGTGGCAGCTGCAGGTAAGTTTTTAAATATTTATAAACACCAAAAATAGTTGTTAGAAGGTGACATCACTGACAATTCCCTATGATACTTAATTCCAGAATAATTCTGTTTGCTTTCCTCCACCCTTTAAGTTATCAAGTTTCTAATTTTATCTTTAGAGACAACAACTCTTCAGAAGTTCATGGAGTAAGCATAAAAGGTTTTCAATCCCAAATGTGCGGTTTTGAATTGCTGATAAGAGATAATTCTGCCAGGAATGATCAGCGTTGAAACAACTAGCAGTGCTGCCTTTATACTGTTATTCCATCCTTAAGCTGATGAAATAAAAAGGCCAGTTTTTCTATTTCTAATCAGCCGTGTCTGAAAAACAGGATACTTAAAACTTCTGGAATGACACTGCTGTTTTTATAAGTCATAACTACAGCTTGTTTCCACGACAGTTTTATCAAGTGAGTTACTACGCAGGACTGATACAGAAATATATGCCTTTAAACACGCACGGACACGCACACACCCCTCTTCCTACTGAAGGGAAGGCCCATCAGCTACTGTGCCAAGCTGGCCAGAATCTTTCTGCATCTTTTTGTATTTATAGATCTTCTAAATCACAGCAGCCTAGAAAAATAATAGATTTGCTTTAGTGGAAGCTCCAAAGTTGGAGGAAAAACTGGTAGGAAAGGCTCAATTTTCCCAACTACTTTCTAAGGTCCACAGAGAACCTAGAGGCCCCTCACTGCACCTGGGTCAGGGACTCTCACGATGCCCTGTGAAGCCAAAAGATTTCCTCTGGCCAGCAAGAGCAACAAAAAAAAGTGTAATCTGCTCAAACAGCATATTCACACTGCAAGTTTTCTGCACAAAGCATGGAAGGTTTTATTAAGGTGAAAAATTCAATCAAAACCCCAAAGTTTCCTGTGGATTTCTTTTTGTAAACACTAACTCCAGTCGACAAAAGTTCCTAGCGTTGCTGACTACACATGCAGTGCCAACTACAACTCTGAAAAAACCCTCAGGACATACTAACACAAGGCAGAAGCCAAAAAAAAAAAACCAAACCCCAACAACAATAAAAACCCACACCAAGCATAACCTCTGGCAAGGCATTTCTCTTCCCTGGCATCCCATTTCTCTGTCTATAGAGCTTAGCTCCTCTGTAAAGGACACTGACAATTATGAAGGACTGAGTACTGAATGCAAGTTAAACTATGGTCAGCCACTTGTTATTTCTGGAAGGACTTGGTGGGTCCTTTGGGCTCAATCTCTAGTACCATTTCCATCCCCTTTGCACTGCCGGGGCAAGGCAAAGCAGACAGAGAGCTGCTTCAAAGGCATTCCATGGATTCTGCCGGGGCGGGAAAGTCCCAGCCGAGCAGCCGGGATGGAAGACGCTCTGCTACTCACTGGAGCTTGTTCTGGCGTGTGGCAAGTATCCAAGCTCAGAGAAAGGCGGGTTGGGAAGCACGATGCTCCAGACCAGGGGCGGGTTCGACTTCAGCAGCTGCGGAGGCATCCAATTTCTAGAAAACCCACTCCCTTGCAGCAATAACTTCGTATTAAAGCAACTGCTCCTGACCCACCTTCCAACATCTGCGAAACTGCCTCTTGCCTCAATTGGAGAGCAAGCAGGGATTATCATGGGCTTTGAAGGTAAACAGAAGGTATCTGACTGCTGAAGCAGTGCTCTCCACTTGAGCGGCCAGCCTGGGGGAAGCAGAAGCAAGCCAAACACGGGGCAGAGCTGGCCCAAAAGAGCTGAGGAGCTACATGCAAAGCAGGCGCCAAACTTAACATTGGATCCCCCACCGCTTGTTCACCCACGGCAGGTGTTCAAATAACCTGACTTTGGGGGAGATGACACCCAAATATAGCTGCACACAGGAGCAGCTATAAATCCATCATGCATAAAATCCATCATCTTCAGCAAGCAGAGGTTGCAGGTGACAGATTGCACATCCAAGCCCAACACACAGACTACACCAGTTTGAGGGCTCCCACCCATTAATAAGTTTTGAACACATTTTGAAGTAAACGCACACACATATACACCCTTCGCCATGAAGCACAGAAGCCTCAGCTACTTTCTAAATTTTACACAGGAAGAAGTGCCATTGCTTTGCCAGTCTTTTGTATAAAAGCACTTAACGTGAAGTGAGTGACATAGAAGCCATTCTTTGTTGAGCCTGAGGAAGCTCAAACCCATGCTCCCTGCTTCCCAACCATATTACAGGTGACATAGAGATGACAAAGCAGATGGGAACAAAATAAACTGAAAGATTTGGTATTCAAGGTTATAAGCTGCTCCAGAAACATGTAGCTCACAAGATGATGGGATAGCACACACGCCTGTGGTGGAACAGGCCAAGATGAGAAGAAATCACAGAAGGACAGTAAGAAAAAAAATGGTGGTTTTATAGGACTTCTGCTGAAAGCTGCCCAGAGCAGCACAGATAAGTGACATGTTTCCTTCCAGAAATGTTTTATCTTTCTTGATTTAACATTTGTTTTCTAATTTATTAACTGCAACAGGACCAAGACCTTTCTTAACAACATGGCACAACAGATTTCTTCGAACAGTTAACAAACCAACACAAAGTGATGCTATTTAGTCTTCATTTTTGTGCATAAATAATGAGAACACATGAAAGCTTGTAGAAACTAACCTTGGACCACACTATCATTAAGAGACTCAGAGTTCAAAAGAAAGAATAAGCCAAAGTAGATCTGAAGGGACGTCATCAGGTTGTTCTTTTGAAACTCAAGGCCAAAAGGAACTGGTTCATGAAGTCAGCTGCACTGCGGTGCAGAGGATTTCACTGCAGACAGCACAACCCAGCAGGCATTCTCCAGGAGTCAAAAAGGTGTTTTCATTATTAAGAACGCATCCCAAGACAAGAACAGAAGAAACTCCAACTGAACACGTTCCTTCTTCAGGGAAGATACAAGAAGCAGACACAGATTTCAAGTCACCAGGTCACATCACTTGGAAACTTGTATCTTAGAGATCAAAAAGTCTAGGAATAAACATGAGAACTGGTGCAGTGTTACACCACTGCAAAAATACTTAAAGAAATAGTAAAAGGTTCTTCAGTTTGTTAGAAAGGACAGGGAGAGAAACAGGGCTGCAAGCAAGGTCAGGGCAGAGATTAAGAGTACTCTAGGTACAGCACAAAATACTAAATTTGCCTTTGCATCATTTTTAAAGAGGAGTGATAAGGGTGATCACGAGGGCAAAAGCCCAGGGGTTAATTTGAACAAGAACATTGGCAGGGTGAAGATTAAAAAGCTTCATGAAAATTGGAAGGAGTGGCTCATCTCAGTTTTAGAATCCAAAATAGACAGACTCATGAACTGCAGGCCAAGAAGCGAGATTTATAAACCTCTTGAAAGGCAACAATGTGAGTTAATAAAACATATGGCACATTGGAGGTGGCACTGCAGGGGAGAAAGAGAAGAGAGAGAAATTGCAGCCTCTCCAGGCCTGGTAGTCTGACTTAAATATAAAGGTGCTTTGCAAGCAGAGAGGACTATGGCAACACAGAGAAAAAGGGGGAAGAGGGAATAGTTTGATATGCCAGACTAACCTGGAGGTTCTCAAAAACGTGATCTTTTTAGACCAGTGTACTATGCCTTATTCACATGGACTTCAGAAGGCACAGGAGATTTACTGGTTAAGACAGAGTGGCAGAGGAATGGGAAAACAAACAAAGGAGCTGGCTTGCAGCAGACAGCCCCAGGTGATGCTGCATAAGAAAATACCAGCCTGGAAACCAAAGATATGCATCAAGAATCAGCCTTGGGAACACTGATTTTGTTAGGAACGACCTCAGCACAAGTACTACAGGTACACCCACAGAAATGAAAGCCACTACCAATACAACAGAGGCACAAAGCACCAAGTAACAGAAACGGAGGAGAGTTTTGAAATCCAGATGGTGATGCACCAGAAAGCTAAACACCAAGAAGTTTTGGAGGTAACTAAGAAAGGTGCATTGGCCACCACAGACACATCTATGAAACAGAGGCAAGGGGAGGTGACTGTGATATATTCAAGGCAGGAGTGAAAAGCCCTCCTGCCAGATCTGCTCTGGAGTGCAGCATACACTTTTTGACATGACTCAGAGGAGATTTCATCCACGCTGAGAACAATGATGACAGCTGTTGTTCAAGAAGCTACTAGATAACAGTTGGGTCATATACCACAGCAAAACCACAGGTGAAGGTATACCACCAGGTTTTACAGAATACAGCAAAAGAGGTAAACCACTGAAAATAAGAAGCAGTCCTTACACCAAAGAAAAAAAAAAAAGCAACACAAGCTCAAATGAGCATATAAACTGGCATGAATGTTCAGTCTGGGAATCAAATGAAGGCTCCTAATCGCACAGCTAGATCTGTCATCTTCAGTAATGGCTTAATCTACAGGAGGAGAGAAGAAAAGATGCAATTGTTTTTAATGCTAGACTTCTAAATTTACAAAAGGGATTATGAGATATTGCTTGGGAGAGTAGGGAGCTGGGTGACCCAGGAAGTCTTTTCCAGTGCTAAATTAACAAGAGACTAACATAGCAAGTATATGCTGTGTACACAACCGCAAAGAACAAAGGTTAAAGTTTGCTTTAAACCTACATGGCTTCTGGAAACCAGAAAGCTGGCTCTCTTCCTCCAGACTGAGGAAGTTTAAGAGTCTTGGTTTCAGAAAAAGAAAAAAAAAAAAGAAAAAGATACATGTATTTTCAAGTAGCTTGAACTCAAACTGGCATGTTCTTGCATTTGCATAAGGACAAGTTGTTCTGTATGGTGTTCCTATAACGAGACACAGTGAGAGGCGTTCACTTAATTGTCACATAAGCACAAGTGTTTGAAATCAATCGTGCATTTCTTCTTAATAAGAGACACAGGAGAGTAAGCAATACAAAATCTGAGCTTAAACTAATCTAATTACTTACTCCATAGTAAGACAAACCACAACGATTGCCAGTATTTCCACTTGCATTAAGCTGACTGCACGTTTTAAAGGCTACTATGACAAGCCATTCTCCAATTAACTTCTACTTCAAAGCCATGTTCCCAAATTAATTTACAGCTGTTGCTAGAAAACCCAAAGATTTCTCCAAGTACAGCACCAGCTCTAGTGAATCTGTAGTTGTCATTATCAAATAAAAATGTCAAAGAACATTTCTGCCCTTAAGCCCTTAAAACATTTCACTTAAACACTACCCAAAAGTAATAATTTAGACCAAACATTTGAGTGACACGCAAGACAACAGGAAAGTAAGGAGAAGGCTAAATGGGTGCTAAATACTTAACTATCAGCAGACCAGCCGGTCTGTTCATACCGTTTGACTTGATGGAAGGTGGAGGATGTGGAATTCAGCGGTTCCCTGTGGAGACCAGCTCTGCAGGAACTCTTCATCGTAACTACCTCTCCAGCTAAGGCACGCCGTC
Organism: Pandion haliaetus; assembly: GCA_013401275.1. Taxonomy (NCBI): domain Eukaryota; kingdom Metazoa; phylum Chordata; class Aves; order Accipitriformes; family Pandionidae; genus Pandion; species Pandion haliaetus. Next base: position 38,290 of record VYZV01013275.1, on the reverse strand, counting down.
ACAGCCAGTCCATCCTGGGTTATGCGCAAGGCTCCCCCATCAGCTTTCCTTGCTCCACAGAGAGCTTCACCGTGTCCCTGCCACCTAGAAACTGAACAAACAAGAGGTATACAAGATCACATTCTGCTACAGCAGCGACTGAAGCACAGATGATCAGGACAAGGACTCTTTCCCAAGAGAGAGAAGATACATACATGCACACATATATACGTACACATACTTATATATATATATAAGATATATATAAATATAAAAGAACTTAACATCATCATGCCATTATTGCAGCTGGAGCTTCTGAATACCATTAAAATACAAATTAACATGTCCCCCCCACAACAGCCTGTCTGCAAGTACAATGTTGCTTCACCTTATATAGGACTGCCGCACTACCTTGGCACCTCCCATGGAACACGCTGTCTTCTGAGCTCCACGAAAACAGGACGCACAACATCTTTCTGCTTGTTAACACCACATCAAACTTTGGAGGGAAATTGCTGCTAGCAGTTAAGATTTGAAGCTGCCAGGAGTTACGTTAGCATTCTAATCAAAATAACGTGGCAGATTTCATAAAGGACAAAAAACATGCCATCATGCAGCCTCCAAGCCTTGTGAAAACTGCCCCATCTTTGCATCACACACAGATAAGACAGCAGATTTCACCAAAACAAAACTGTTCTGCAGTATCTCTCCTTTGCACTAGGTTGCTGCCTTCTATGCCTTGTCCTTGGAGTAGACACCATTACCGGTGCTTTAACGTACTTTGACAGTGAAAGAACAACAACCTTCGAGCTGGAACATAAAAGGAAAAAGTGACACAGCAAAAGGGCCCTGGAAAAACTCAAATACTCAAGCCTGAGTTGCCAGCAGATTGTTTTAAAGATCATTTGCTTCCTCTCTAGAGGACCATGCACAATGATGCCGTAATAAAGGAATGCCATTTGAAAATGCTAACTATAGAGCTGTGTCCCCAGGGGATTTGTGATTTAGTGCAGCAGGTTGCTTTCTCCTTTTCAGCAGCTTTGCCCAGTGCTCCTACTGCTGCCCTATTCCTACAGTGGCTTTTCCACAGTACAGCCTGGCAGAGGCACTCACTGGAGGTCTGTGCTTGCCGGCAGCGGAGCTCTCGCAGAGATGGAGCCTCTCACATCACCCCTCGCGCAACACCTGCCAGAGAGAAAAAACTCGCACGCAGAAGAGCACCTACCTATGAACGGCTCTGTTAATTAGTGCTTGACCAATGCAGTTTACAACTCAACACTGCCACTAAACACTCCTGGCCTGGAAAGCCTGCTCTAACTTGGCAGCCACACTCACCAAGAAAGTGATGAAAGATGACTGTCCAGACAGGGAAAACAGAAACTGGTTTAGATCCATCTGATTTGATGTCTGCTATAGCAATTTCGCGATTCCTTTAGCGATGGTGAATGAGAGGTTAATCGTTTGCCTACATTTGAGTAAGCAGGAGCCTAAAATAATATATAAAATATTATATAAACACATTTCAGTCTCCGTGAAGAAACCTCTGCTAAGCTCCACACAAGGCAAAGAAACAGGTCAGACGGAGAAGCCTGAGGCATTGCACTGGCAGAGCAGGAGGATGAGAGTATGCCCTCTACTCCATAAATTCAGAAAGACAAGGAGTTAGGCTGTCGTGGTTAACAGCAGCATATATTGAAGCTTGGTAGTTAAACACCATTTTCATTAGACTACCAGAGCCTCTAACAAGGACCTACCTGCGAGAGTGAAACCTAGGCACAAAAATCAGCCATTTCTGATGTTTTGTGGGCTGTAAAATATATATATATACACAAACAGTAATTCACAGAGAAAAAACCATATGCCTAGTGCCTTATGAAAATCAAAAGTTAAACACAAAATCATTACTTTCCCATGAACCATCAGTAAGAGGCACTGAAATTCTGACTTTTATCCAAGCTTTTGTCTGGCTTTCCTTCTGGCTTTACTGACACTAGCATTTCAGACTCAGCAGGAACTGTATCACAGAAACATGATTATATCCACACCCAAATAAATGCAACCATACCATTTCAAGAATGCCAGTCACTTTTTCTATAGCTAAAACTCTCTCCATGTATTCCTGGTTAGGAATACTAGATGTTTTGTCCTAGCCCTACTCCTTTGCAGATCAGCTGAGAAGTAAACGATAAAAAGCCAAAGAAATTGAAACCAAAAGGTATCTTGTTTGCAGTAAAAAGCTGGAGAAGCAAAACCATCAAGCAAACTGGTTCAGGTCAGGGGTAGTCACAACCCCGAACCAAGCACAGGCATTGTATGGTGGGATGTCATGCGTTTAAGAAGGTACTAGCACCTACTAGAGGGAAGCAAAAGCAGACAAAATAGACACAGGCAAGTTCAGATGGACACTGCAGCACAGATCCGAACACAGCTCCATACAAAGCATGCTTTTTCCCCTCCTCTAGCTGCTGGGCTATAGAAAAGAGCTGAAATAGACTATTAATGCCAGCAAGCTACTGACAAATTCCTACTGTGTAAGTAGTAACAAGCTATGCTTGTGAATTAAAAAAAAAAAAAAAAAAAAGAAGAAAAAAAAATCAGCATCCAAGCTAGCACAGAGATACTTACTGCCTTTTAACTACCACAGTGTGTTTCTTTACCAAGGCTGATCCTTATCAGTAGGTGCTTCAGCTGATTTTTTAGTTTTGCACAGAGTTGGGTACAGCCCGAAAACTGAAATACAGATGCACAGAGAAACAAAACAGAAGAGGAAGTTAAAAACCTAATCGTGTTGTTCTCCCTTTCTAAAACCACCCCCAAACATATGCCTTTATGCATAAGATGTGGGAAGGACTCAGATTTTGGCAGCAGTAAGCATCACGTCCTCCCAGCAACGGACACAGCAATTCGCTGAATGGTCCCACAAAACTCCCCATCTTATCATCAGTTTTGAACACTGCTGCAGTTTAGGAAAACTAATGTATTAACTCAACTAGCATGGATGGGGCAGGGGGTCAAGGTCTCTTCGTCTGTGCAGCAATATGCCACAGCTTTTGGTATCTTGATAGCTAAAGCTTTACTGCAAGAGCAAGTGTATTTTAAACAGTAGCAACAGTAACGGATCAACAAATGAGTTCAAAGGATGGGCATATCCTTTCCGAAAATTTGCTTTCTAGGAAGGAGGCCCTGGCCTCGGAAGTGGTTCTCAGCAGCAATCACACTGTTGGTAAAAAAAGACTTGACCACCCCACCTCCATGCAGGGCTAGGTTTAAGATGCTCCGCATTGCCCTGGATTAGCTGGGCAAAAAGCATCAGCACACACAGGATGCAGAAGAAAGCAATGGCAAGTATTTCAGAGGGGAACTCAAAAGAGTTAACAACAACAACAACAACAAAAAAAATGGCCAGTGCTGAGGCCTCATAATAGAGATCTCCACAAGGGTTTTTGTTTTCTTGCAAGAACAGGGTTGCATGTCCATTCTCCCACCACTCAGTTCAAGTTTAGGTTGTTACATACTTGTCTCTAAAAGCAGATTTCACCAGACATGCAATTCTGCCATTTCCCAGCCTAGCCATCCCTCCAGCCCGCCCTCCCTCCCTCCCCAAACAGAAAGCTTTCCCTAGTCCCAACGTTCACACTCCATGGTAACAGCCAGCGACCAGCAGCAGCTCCCAGACTAGTTCAGACAGCAAGATGATACACCAGGTCTTGGTATTCAGCCTCTTTGACACCCATAGGAATGCAACCCTCTCTTTTAAACCGTTCTTCATGTAGTATCTGCCTATTTTAAACACCTTAAAGAACCACCCTTTAACACTAAGTTCACTAGCTAGGTTTCACTTCCTTCACAGAATGGTCTCAGGCAAAATAAGAGGAAACAAGCACGTTTTAACTAAAGCTATCTTACAAAGAGTTTCAGAGTGACCTCGTATTTGTGCTTGCATCCACCTGCAGCAGGCAACAAACCCTCACATGAAACTAGGTATTTAGTAAAGACACTGTATCCAACTTACCAGCATTAACAGACACAAAGATTAACAACTACAATCAGGTGAGATTCTACAAGTCCTGCTGAACTGCAGTTTGGCCTCTTCACCTGCAGCAGGAAGCTACAGGAGCCATCATAAACATTGTTTGCCTTGTGAAACCTTGTGTGCTCAGCTTCCCCTCTGTTTGATAGTCGAAAGTTATAACTTTACATAGATCTGATGTTACCTAATCTAAAAGCAATAAAGCTGCCACAGAGGCTCCAGCTGCAATAAACGGGGAGAGCTTCCTGTGTCTACTTATGCACCAAAACCTGCACATACCACTTCTTCTAGGTACCGGGAATCAGAGCTGGCCAAGCAACAGGACCTCCTTACCATTGCTCTTGGCTCATTTCCCCAAACTCACTCCCAGCCCTTCTCAAAGCTCCACCAAGCTCCCACCCATACTCTGTACCCTGGATAACACCAGATGGAGCAGTTATTTAACTGAAATCTGAAGATTCCCACATAAATTTGAGCTTGGGCATCCATGTCAGCAGGGAGCACATGGATGCTCCAAAACACTGTGCAGCCCCACAGCCCTTTCCATCACTGTAATTTCTGCCATGCTGGGGTCTCACCCCTCTCTGCCTCCCAGCCATTTCACACCTTCCCCTTTATCAGCACTGGTTGCCATCTGATTTCTCACCTGAAGCAGCTCAAGGAGCTGAACTAGGAGAAAATTAACCCAAAAGAGGCAAGCTCCCTGAAGCCACTTACCCCCAGACCTGACAGGCACTAGCAAAGCCCAGCAGGATACGGTTCTCGGCAAATCAGACTGGACTCAGGTGTCTCAAATCCGTGCCTTGAATCATGCCAGGAAAGGTGTCTGCCACAAAGTGGTTTTTAGCTTCTTTCAAGTCAGTGGAAAGGAATGCTTTTGAATGCACAGTGTGCAAAATAGAGTGTTTCGGAAGCAGGGAAATGAGCATGTAGGGCTCCAAGGCAACGTTTGACTCTTCACTGCTGTCAAACAGGGCTACTTGCTGCACTGATAAGCACATGAAATGCTTATTCTAATGAAGCACTACAGGGAGAACCTGTCTTCCTTCCAAGATCACATCAATAAAGGATGAAAGGCTTCAAATTTGTAGTTCTCACGCTTTCTTCTCGTCTAGGTGTGGCTAGCATTGGAAGGACTAAGTTGGCCCCTCTCTCCTCAAAAGAAAAGTCTCAGAAGGGAAAAAGAAAATAAAGCTCTGCTGCACCTCGTTAACCCTGTACTTTAATATGGGGGGGGGCGGAGGCAATACATCACAAGCATGTCCCTTGTTCAACTATTCCTGAAAGGTTTTAGCTGCCTTGCACAATTTGGGTAAGGACATCATCCATTGCTCAACTGGGAAGAAGTTAAGAACTGGCTCATTAGATTTGTTCTGCTTGATCCAAGAGGAAAACAAAACCAATAAATCCCTTACTTGCCAATGCTGCTGCAGCACTGGCAACAAACGCACCCAGATCACACATTACTCTGCTTTCTAGAAAGCTATCACCTATTTTGGCACTCCTTGTCACCACAGTACTCTATGGTGTGCCCCAAATGATAAATAGGGGGTAGCTAAACACCCCTGAGCAGGGTTACAGCTGCTGCGTCCTCAGGTTACAGGGTATGGGTAAAGATACACACTGTAACGCTGTGCATTTGAGGCCATGTGATCCATGAGCCACATCTGAATTATTTAGCGTATAAAACTAGATTTGTTTTGCCATGCAGATTCTGAATTAATGAAAGCTCGGCTGAAAGGCTACTTTCTTGGGGTGAGGGGAAGGAGAAAGCTTCCAGAAGCCTTGCTATTATAGAAGCAATAGAGCTGGCTCCAAAAATAGTAAAGAAGCACTCCCAGAGCTCTGGAGACGTTGTGCCCTCGTTTTGTAAGGCTGAGGTCTCGCTGGATTGCTCGTGTATATGCAAAGAACAGTAGAAATGACTGCAAGATACAGAACTGACATTAAAGGAGTTTCAGGACAAACACCAGACAGAAATCCAGACACCCTACGTGAAAGGGATCAGCTTGAATGCCAATAGAGAGCCAACCTGTCCCCCTGTAGAGAAAGCCAGTTAAAACCAGCAAGAAGAATAATCCCATCTTTTTCAAGAACGCAGTGTTAGTTTGCTAAAGAAGAACCTGATTACTATTACAACACTGACGTGGCAGATTAGGATTGTCAACAATAATTTCATCACCCTGTTTCGCATGTGGATGTTAGGGATCCTGGCTGGAGAGGTCCACTTGACTCATTTTGGCACACATTTGGTAGATTTCGGTTTTGCTGCAACAGCTAATAAAAATTGACCATCACATGGCCTGCCTGACAGTAATTACTCACTAGTTAGCCCGTAATAGTTTGTTAGTGATCCAACAGCACAGCATAACGTCCCACTTTAATGCTTAAAATTAAAGTTTCCTTTGCCTGTTTCGTGGCAGCTCTTACAACACAGTGAAATTAAACCCGTTTGACCCATTTAAACTCCTCTGATTACAAGAGTATCTTTAAATCTATGTCCTCCAGCATAGGACTGGCCATTTTATTGGCATATACTGACAAAGTAAAATGTCAGTAGGAAACCAAAAATCTCATAGTTGACACTATATAGATAAGAAGTCCCCCTGCACCATGGCACACAATGCACAGGAACAATTCCTTCTGTACATCTCTCCGTGGGGTGTTAAATGGCTTCTAAAGTAGAAAAGCAAGCCTACAGCTAACTTCTAAATATCCAGTAAATAAATACAGTTCCTTCTTTAGAACTTTGCTAATAAGGAAAACCCTTCAGCAGGTGAACCAATGTTAAACACTAAATTTAGCAGCTTCGAAATGTAATTCACTGAATTAAATATGGCTTTAACTGGTTTATATGGCTCTAACTGGTTTGGACCAGCCTTTGGGATGGCAGCTCTCCTTTCACAAAGACTGCACCATATACACTGGTCACAGGTCCAGCCCTAAAAAGTTTAGCAGAATAAGGGGCAATTAATTTTTGTTTCTTTTTGTGACATCTTACCCTTTAACCAAAAGGTTATATTGTGATTTCTCTGTCCTATACCACTGTGGATACCTTCCCAACAAAACCCAGGCACCAAAAAATCCAAGACTCAAAGCAGAAAAACCTAATTTTGTCCACATGGATTCATTCCACCAATCCATTGCAGAGTTGAGAGGTTACAACATTCACTAAGCATCTCTAAAGCATCCAAATTTTTCCTGAGGGTCTCCAAAACCAAATTCAACAACCAGAAGCCCTGCTCAGCAACACAAACACTAAATAGAACAGTACTCAAAAAAAAAAAAGTTTTAGAAGTAACTGTGCCATCAGTTGCAAATATTTCTGTAATTCAAAATGCCCAAATTTTTCTATCATACTCCTGAATCCACCCTGTTTTCACATACTAGCATCTTCCACAATTTTTTGCATCCGTCTCTCTTGATTTGTCATGAAATCATAAATCCTTTCAAATTTTTGTTTAAACTAGGACACTGCTGATGCTCTGACTTCATGCTTCCACAGAAAACCATCTTTCATCTTGCAAGGATAATGTAAAAATGCTGAACTCTGAAATTTCAAATTTATACGTCAGCAGTTTACAAAAAAAATCTGCTCTGCAAACTTAGGAAAACAGTTACACTAAGTATACCCAACTTCAGGACAGATTTCATGTAAAAAGGAAACTCAAACTACTTTTCACAGAACATTTTATAACAAAATGCATCGTTACATCTGCTGAGGACAGAAAAACTTCCAACAGAACAGATTCATTAGGAGCATCTAAAAACAACCCACTCACCCACAAACTCGACACACCACCACCCACACCCTCTCAACAAGCTTTGTATTCACTGGTCTTTCCAGTGGTATCTTATAAAACAAAACAAAAAACCTCCCGAAGAACAGGCTACAATCTAAGACCAAAAAAAAAAAAAAAAAAAAAAATCACTAATTAATGTCAGGTTGTAACATGGCCTTTGCAGAAGGTGGTCGTGGCTGCCCCCAGCCCTTTCCAGCTGGCTCCACCATGACGCACCGCAGGACACAGCTAAGCCCATCAGCCAAGTGACTGGCACCACTGCAGAAACATATTTAAGAAAGGGCAAAAAAATACCTGACAGAGGGAGGAGGGGGAAAAAACCCACCAACGTCAGAGAAGGATAGGGAGGAGGAACTCTGTGACAGGGCAGGTAATCCCCTGCAGCGAAATGGGAGAGCAAAGGTGTTGGTTTAATGCTTATCTTTGTTTCTCACTACTTAAATCTATTTTAACTAGTGATAAATTTGTTTGTTTGTTTTGTCCACAACAGTAATCTCCCTGACTTTACCTCAACCTTTAAGCTCTCTAAGCCTACTACCCCTAGCGCTGCTGAGCAGGAGGAGCAAGTGAGCAGCTGGGTGGGCACTTGGCTGTTGGCCAAGGCTAACTCACCACACAACTTTTCAACAAAATCGAAAGAAATTAAAGTTATTCTGATTCTGCTGTTAAGTGCTGGTGCTGTTTCACTGACACCACACACAAGAATCATACATTTTCAATTAGGCTGCCAATCTTCACTCTTCATTAGAAGATTAATCTGTCATGGTGCCGAAGACATTTGCTCACTACAGGCAGGATGAGGCCCCATCATTTCAATCCAGCAGCGTATTTTTTGCCTACCGTCATGCATTGTGCTAGCGTCTCTCCAACAGCTCCAGGCCTGCAGCATGAAGTCATACACGTGCATGGCAAGGAAACAGGACAGCAGGGTATCAAAGCCAGCAAAATAAAGATGTAATCCAAACCAGTGACAGAAGGAATAACACAGCAATGCAGATGAGACTCACAACGGCACTTGGCACAACGCTGCAATCAAAGCAGACCCCTTAGTTATCTGTCATGCAAAACTAGGCACTTGCAGCCATCACATGGCAAAGCTCGTCCAAGCACACACAGCTCAGCAGGAGCAGGCACAGGGAAGAAACAGTGCATCAGTGAAGTGGAGCTGGGGCCACACAAATACAGGTGAATGATCCAGGAAACAGCATCTGGATGCAGAGGACGTTTCTCACCACTAAACTGCTTTGCAGCTTGCAAACCACAGAACCTGCTCAAAGAGACCAGAGAGACTGTTGAACACTCAAAAGCACAGGCGTGTGACCAGTGACACACTAGGGCTAAATTGCTTAAGATGGAGACAGAAGCCAGGCAAGACTACACGCTAAAAATATTTCTCAGCCAAAGTATCTGCTTGGTTTCATACAGATTCTTAAAAGAAGAACATACACACAATGCCTTCTGCTGAACTAACTCAGCTACAGATAAGCTTGGGTTTTTGGCAGGTAAACTGCAGTAGAGACCAGCATTAAACACAGTATCTTTTTGCATGACTGTTTCAAAAAACTGTTTAAAATCTAAGCTAATTTTGAAACCTACCAATTCCATGGATCTTTAATTTTTTTGGGCTACATTTTTAAAGATTTTTTTTCCATTAATAACTCAAGAGTTACTTGAAGTAAAAAACAGTTTTATATTTTCAGAGCTTTGTAGTTGATAAGCCTAGCAACTAACACAATTAAATTTTCAGAAATTCCAAGCATAGCACGAATTCTACTGTAATTCATTTTATAAAGAAGGAAAGAAAGGCCCCAAAATAGCATCTAAATTTCAGTAAAGGATAGCTTCTGCACACGCAAGTGCCCTGTTAACTGTGAGAATTTTTGCCGCAAAACTTTCCCCTTTCGTGTTTCATCTTCAAAATTCAGTAACACAGACCTACAACAGGACACCAGAAATAATTCTGGTGCAATTCTTTCAAGGTTAACTTTTCTAAGAGTTCACCTCAAAACACCAGATTCCGGTTTGTTTCATAGGAGTTTTAGACTTCTTAATGCAAAAATAGCTTTATAAGCAAGACAGAAAAGGAAAGATATATTGCTATCTAACTCAGTATTCCCCACTACTCCCCTCCAGTACAATCGATATTCTTTTTTCGGGGTTTCCTCCTCTTGGACAAAACAGAGAAAACCAAATCACCAAGACACTAAGCAGAAAATAAGGTACCCACAACTCTGTTTTAAAAATGATGGTTTAAGTGAACCAGATTTTGAGATGGGGATTGTTACTTTACTGTGAAAATACTCGGCATGTTTTCAGGCTCCCCAGTGGAGCAGCTGGTGTGAGCACACCATACAGCAGAAGACCATAACCTTACAAATCAAACCCCTCTCCCAAAAGCCAGCTGAAGCTTGCTAGCCTGAAAACTAAATTACTGAAGTAATCACCAAGCCTCATCAGCTTGATCTCTCACCATTTAACATCTCATACTAATTCTCTATGAGCTTGCAGGAAATAAGTTTCAAACAGCTCCCTCAAGAAAGTGAGTTTCAAGCCTTAGTTTTTCCATTCTGAGCCATCCCTGCACTATTTCATAGCTCTGATAATTGTACCACTGACTAACCTCCAACTGGGAATAACTGTTTTTATCATCACTATTAAAAACAGTCCCTCACACTGTTAGGAATCTGGAAACTCATTGTAGCTGCATCCCACCCTTCAGCCTCTCAAAACACTACAGAGCAATGAAACTATGTGCTGAAACCAGAGGATCCCTGTGCTGAACAACTCCTGTAATTTCTGGGTAATTACAACTGGTTCCTAAGCAAAGGCAGCCATGGAGGTTTGGTGATTGATTTTAGAGGGGCAAGTAGCAAGAGATCTTAAAAAGTCAAAGTGAACTTAAGAGTTTTCCATACTGGACTGGGAAAGTTAAATTTTTTTTAGAAATGCAGCAGCATGTTAAAAAGCCTCACTCATTCACCTAGTTTTGTAGTATTTGTGTTTTGGTTTTTTTTAAAAAGTAAAAAGATTCATCTCCAGTTTTCCTTTCCTAAAACCACATTATCTTGGTTTTCACACCTTAGAAGAGTGACTGATGGCTCACAGAGAAGTAGCAAGATGCAAAAAATTAAGAGCTGAAAGAAGAATGGATTTTAAAAACAGCTTTTAATTATCTGAAGGTACAGTTGCCAAGTAGACAGCAAAGAGGCTGTGCATCACATGCAGACGGGGAAAATTCCCCCAGGTTTATTTCACAGTCAATTACAGTGGATTAACCTATTAGTAAGAGCAAAATATGTTTTTTTTTTTAATGCAAGTTTCAACAACTTCAAAAATCACTGCTGATCCTGCGTATCAAAGTACAAGTGACAATCTGTTTTATCACATTTCCAGTCATCACAGTCCATAAACACACCCTACAAGCAACCTCTCCCTCTTTTTTAATGCATCTTCTGTCATTAATTCCTTCTCAAGGAACGGCACCCCTCTTGGCTTCCTGCTTTGAGTATCATTTTATACATCCATTAAAATTTTTTTTATTGTTGTTAGAGAAGCATCAAACACCTCCAAACTCTTTTACGCGCACCTTTGCACAAACTCACAGGTGCTTATATTATTAGCTTCTGCCTCTGTGAGACGTGACCGTACAAGGTATTTGTCAAACAGCAAGGCATCGCAGCACTGAAGAGCAGCTTTCCAGGATCCCTGTGCTAAATACTGGGTGTGCCTACTTTTGTTTGGTATCAAGTTCCTTCTGCTGGCTCCACTGCAAGAGCAAACTACATGGATACTTCAGTTCTTCCCCACCTCCAAAAACATTTGTTCCTTTTCTAAATTCTCCAGACTTCCTTCCCCTTTACCGTATCACAAAGCCTCTCTTTTTAGCAAGGCTGCCTTCTTGATAGTCCATCACTATTATCTTCTTGTTCGCTGCAGAGCAGCATGAATCACTGAATCTTGCAGAGCTTCCAGTCCTTTTAGCTCAAGGCCAGGCACTGAATTCAAGCATCCTGATTTAGAGAGAGAGCTGTTAAAACTCCTTCCCTGCCTCTTTTTTTAACACTCTGCAGCTTCCTGTCCTGGGAGGCAACCAAACTGCTATAAGAAATGCCAGTTTCTGTTAAATATCCTCAATTCGTGTGACACTGAACATTTAAAACAATTACGTTACTTCCAAATCTTGCACTAGAACAGCTTTTATTCCACAAAGTGCAGAGATGAGCAAAAATTACTTCAGCATGAAGGAGTTTAGTTGATTGTTTGCTGAATCCCACAGCATTTCAAGTTAACATTCAGGCTTGGCACGACCAACCATCCGCTCAAACACACAGCACAATGTCACCCCTCAAAACCCCACGGTTCAACCTAAAGGCACTTTTTTATTTTAAGGGTGCGTCAGCTGCTAACTGAAAGCGGGAATGCTTCATTTAGCACACACACTTGTTAAACTCCTCACAGCATGCAAATAAAATACTGCATTGTGCAAAAGTCATTCAGTCTCCCCATCCATAGATATGAGCAATGGAACCGCGTCCAGGAAAGAGAAACTTGGAACAACATGCAAATATTTCAGTCCCTTATTCCCAATATTCACATACTACACTAAAGCCCACATCCCTGTCATGCCGAGCGGGGACCATGTTGAGAATCTGCTGTACATAATGGGTGGGAAAATGACCATTATCTGTCTTGCCCCAGTACTGCACCCTTTTATTTGTAGTTATTACTGCAAACTGCTTTTTTTTCCAGACAATGGTTGTGTTATTATAGGTACCTTCATGCTGTGCCAAAGCACATACACACAGCAATTCAGAACAATCAGCCTTGTTTTCATGGGAGCAAAGGTTGCAGCCAAATGAAATGGGTGGAGATCACATTAAACAATCTTGGAATCTGCTAATAGGATATAGGAAAATGTGACCATAATGCAGATGCAGAGTTCCCCTTTCACCTTCCAATGTTATGGATAAAATAAAAGCCTTGGAAAACCAATTAAACTCTTTGAACAACATTAAGCAAGTCGAAGTGTTCTCAGTGTGCTTGCAAGACCACTGAGAAGTTCTTTAAAATTAAAACACAGAAGTGCCCTTTCAAAGCTCTGAAACCAGAAAGCAAGGTTCCCCACCCCAGAACACCACCTGTTTAAAAAATATAGGATACCTGCAAGACTTTACCGTGGATAAGCAGACGAGAAGCTCACCACGACGACTGTTCCTGTCTTAAAGACATAATCAGCCCCTCCTCTGTCTAAGAGGGGAATTTTCATACTGAAGCACCTTGCTTGGTCAGCTGTAACCTGCATTCCCCTTGTTTGCTTTTGAGATGTGCATTAGTCAGCTTTCTCCTTCACAAATCTGATCGTGCCTCTGCATGATCATACACTGAAGTCATGTCCTTGAGTCTGTGACATCAGTCTGTTGCCATGGTAACGTACAGGGCAGTCCAAAATTCAGTATTATGGCATCACTGCAGGATCAGACAGCAGAGCAAACCAACGCCTGAGAGCTGGTTAATGCAGCACAAACAGCTAAGACATTTAAATCTAAATGTTAAAGTGTAATTGCACTTTATCATTATATTCTTCATAAATATGGCTAGAAGCGTCTCATCAAGAAAGACGATCCAGAAGGTCATTAAGTTGAAGACAAACAGGCAAGCCATCATGCGTCACTAAAAAGAAGGGCAATATGTTTCCAAGGATGGCCACCAAGTATGAAGAAAGCTTAGTTCAGCTCTCTGAATAGAAACCACCATCTGTTCCTAAGGCAACACCAGACATGCCTAAAGAGATCGTTCACAGAGAAACAAGGATGGCCCCTTGGCACCCTGGATCAAGTGCTGGGTTGCATGCAGTTTTTCTGGAAATCACACCAGAGTGTCACAGCACTGTTACCTCTTTGGAAGAGACAGCATTACATAAGACATGGTTCTTCAATTTCAAGCTTTGAAGCAAAGATTGGTGCATCATTAACCCAACCTGTAACAAAGCCATGTAGTTAAAAAAGGGTGGTACCTTCAAAGAGTTGTTATTCCATGTAGGGTTAGACATTACAGTTCTGTGGGTTCCTTGCACACTCACGAGAATGGCATTTCTGAAGAGCAAAAGGGAAGGAGAAAGGAAATTAGTGACACGTAATGGTGTTACAACTACTAACCAGCTCTTAAAAACCCAAAAGATCCGGCTTGCCCAGTGCAAAGGGCATGCGAGAACAATCAATGCATTGCTGACATGTGGAGCACCACCAGTTCAAGCAGGTCTTCATTACCAACTGACTGAGTACACCCCAAAAAGAGTCCAAGTCCAGCAACTACAGTTGAAGGCAGCTGCCCTGCCACAAGGAGAAGTCCCGCTGGGTGGCAGGGCAGAAGCTGCTTTGGCATCTTGGGATCCCAGGCTGCAAGGACAGCAAAGAGAAGAGAACACAAAAGCTCTCAGTAGCCACGCCGGACCCCTTTCTTTACCTGTTCCTCCAGTCTCATCAAGTACATGTGTTTAGAGGTCTGGGTGTGGATTCCCAGTCACTGCTCTAACACCCAAAATCCTCAAGACCCTTGAGTACTACTGCTTTTGCATGTTCAGCCTCTGTGTAAGCCCAGCCACTCCCCATATACTTGACTAGTTTCAATTCACCTCATTCCGCTTTCTCTTATTAATCCACGCGTCTCCTGTAACTCACCCAATATTTCCTTCTGCAAAACTGACCTCCGTCCTTCCTACAACCTCAGACGCACCCACAATTTCTTAACCATGCCATTAACAAGCTGCAGGCACAAGAAGGAACATTTCATGTTCTCTATATGGATGTAACCCTCACCCTCTCCTAACCCCTCCTCCCAGGTCCCTGACTATAATTACCCCATGCCTCATTATCTAATACTGAACACATGCCTCGGGGCTGGGAACCATTGTTTATTTGTCTCTGCAATGCCACACACCCCAGTCGTGTTGTATAAATAAATTCCACAACCTGTTTGAGCCTGAACTTGATTCAGACCCGAATTACACCGGTTTCTAAATGACTGGTGCAAATACCTTCACTCGCTCCCTGCTTGCTTTAGCAATACCAGCTTATGCAATCAGCCACCATAGGCAGCTCCAGTGCCAAACATCACAATAGCTAATTGCTCCTATAGACCACAACTGCAGAGAAAACAAGATTCAAATCCCTCTACTTTTAAATACAAATTGCAAATTATAAAGGGAAGAAGAGACAGGCAAGAGGCACACTGCTCTCAGCATGAGGACACCTGAATGACAAGTTCCACGTGCCAATGTCACTGCTCAGCCACCAAAGCATCCAGGCTTTGCCCCAACCTCAGTCCTTAAACACCTGGCAGGTTACCCAGCTGCAAGTCTGAAGTACCATGGAGGCTGAGATTCTGAAGGCAACTTTAAGCCAAATGGATTTTAGAGGAAAATAAAGCCAGCAGGCTTCATCTCCATGGAGCTCCTGCAACATAACATAGGCTGAACAAGTTACTCAGGGCAGAGGTCTTTCTTATTAACTACCTAGTAAATTCAGATTAAAGTCGGACAGCTTTTTCCCCCCTCCCTCACATAAAGATCAGACACTATCCGAATCAATTCAGCTTCTGCAATAAGGAAGACTTGCTCACAGCTACATGACACCACATACAATCTACAGGACTGCAGCCCTTCAGGTACTCATTAAAACTTTTTCCCCAGAAAACTCTCCAGTACTGGATAACTTGCCTCCAATTTATTTTCTGTAGTCAAGATGGATCATAACCAAGTACTGGATATTGAAGCACACAAGTAGCCCCAGTGCACCCATCCCAGCTCATGAACACACAAATGCAAAAACCTGTGGACACTCATCAATCACACCTACCCTCCCAGTCACGTGTTTTGATCCAAGCAACCATACATTGCTTCAGAGGAGTGATCAAACCCCCAAGCCAAACACAAGAAAGAGAGGAAGGAAGTACTGAGGCACACTTCAATCACTGAGAGGTAAACAAAGGCCAGAGAAGAGCCAAGGCTGGGTGGCTGCCATGGAAGCTTGGTTAGCAAACTTCAAGAGGAGAAGCAGAGCATGGGGAAGGCAACTCACCATCCAAATGGTCACAAGAGCCTTATCAACTTGCACAGACCCAAGGGCAATGCCAAAAATACCAAGCGCAGCACTGGGTAGGCAAACAGACCATTTTGAGACGCAGGATTAGCGTTTCTACCAGAGAAAGGGAACACAACTGCACACAACTGTTCCACAGCAAAGCAGAATCCAGCGCTGTGGGTTTGAGACATCTGTGAGAGACACCATTTCATCAGCCAGCAGTCCACCTCAGCACAAAAGATGCCAAGCTCTTGCTTTAAGCAATGGTGTTTACCCTCATTATAAGCATGTAGGTGGAGGGGCATCACCCACTGATAGGAAGGAGCTGAGCTTTGCAGAGTCTTCCTCACTACCCAGCTGAACCTCCTGTGCATAGGCAAGTCCCTTTCCACCTATATTACCCTCAAAGCACGATGGCCAGCATGAGAGAAAGTTATCACAGCCCATCCTTTAGCTTCTTTTCCCTACAAATGCAAGGCCCCCGACCTCTTTTAAAAAGGCAGCTGGGCACCCATGTTACCCCACAAGACTCATATGGCTTACAACCTTCTGCCAAGGAAACTGTGGCAAAGAAGATGCTGCATCAACTTGCCCGGCTGGGGGTCAGGCAGCCCTGCTGCCAGGTAACACACCAGGCTTCAACCCAGTTTTTACTTAGGCAATACCCAATCCAGCCTGCCAGCCTCCTGTCCCTGCAGTATCAGTGGCTAAAAACAGATGCAGGAATCTGATCAGCTACAGATTTTCACAGGAATAAATGTATTTTCCCCCTATACAAATAATAAATACCTCCTTAAAAAAATGTGATGCAGTTCATCTCATTAAAAGAACCCATATTGTTCTTATCAAAGCATGGATCCATTCCAGGACACGATGCACAGGCCAGTTTGCCAAGCATGTTTGGGTCTTTCCCTCTGAAAGCCACTCTCTAAATGCAAGACCCAGCTAAGGGGCCTTGTACTCCTTAATTCTTTGAAATTCACCATCACTTCACCTTAAGTTATTCCCAGAGCTTCATGCTGCAGTTGGATCCATACGGAGTCACTCTACATGATCAACCCCATCAGCCAGTTACAACCAAGCCCAAACTTACAAAAACTATCAACATTAAAAAAACATATTATATTTTCTCTCCCTAAGACTTTTTACCTGCCAACAACTATCTGCCTTAGTGGGTTACCATCCTCCCATCACCCTGGCTTGAGTTACCCTGCTTGCAGCAAAAAGCAACAAGAGCCAAAAGCACTCTGCCTGGAGTCCAAGCAGAGCTTGCAAGAACAGACGCCCTTTGGGGCAGCGGCGGTTGAGTTCCATTTAATGCGAAAACAAACTACTTTTCCATTCAAGTCAAAAGCAGAGACAAAGAATTGTATGTAGCTCAGACTGCACAGTCAGCTCTCTTTTTAGGAATAGATCAGATTTAACAGTTCTATGGCAGTCCAGAAAAAGTTAGTCTGACAAGAGTTTAAGCTTTGCTGAGTACTACTCTATGCAAAATCCAGGCACTTGTCTGCGGTGCTCTCACGGCCTTAAGCCAGTACCTCAAAATCATCATCATGACCAACATCAGTTCCAAGAAGGTATTTTATCAGGATTCAGCCTGATGCACGAATGCACTTTTATCCCATTTCAAAGAAAGACAAAAACCCTCTCTGAAGCTCTGCCCAGTAATTCTCTTTTGCATCACATGGGTTGCATATAACGCCATTTCTACACTGGGGAACCGAAACGACGCAATTCTGCTACAGCCTCATCAACGTGACCACTCTCACTGCAGGGACTCATATTCTGAAGCAGCAAGCTTGGTAGCAGAGGATGCTCAGGCAGTTTTACTTGACTATTCAGAGCCTAATGTAGACAGAGAAACTAATTAACACGTATCTCTATGGAAAGGAAATATAATCTAAACGTTCATTGCTTTATATCTAAACCCTTTGAGACATCTAATGTCAAAGCTAAACAGATCTTCACCTGGCAAACTACTTGGAGAGCCTTCAGCTGAAGCTGCCAGGTAAGGGAATGCGGTATTTTAGGATATTTTTGCTACATACACTGGGGACACACCTCTAACATGCACAAAGCCCAGAGAAGCATCATGACAGCTGCAAAAACAACTTTGTCCTGGCTAACATTCACATAATGAAATTACAGTTTCACTCCAGGGAAAAAGGAAAAAGCACTTAAGTTTTGTTTAGATTAAAGTGCTGCAAGCCGCCACTTATCTGCTATCAGAGCAGATTGCAGGGCTGCTCCAATGATTATCCAGTAACGAAGTAACTGGAATTGGAAGGTATGCAATTAATCCCATCTCCTCCTGCTCCCCCCCCTCAAAAAGAAAAAAAAAAAAACAAAAAACAAAAAACCAACACAGCACAGACATTACTGCCTCTATCTCTAGCTCTGCTATCCTCATCACTTAAAATACCTACAAAGCAAAGTAGGGCTGTCCCTTACAAGCTGCTAACAAGCCTGGCTTGGCCCTGACTGGCAGCAAAGGTGATATTCTCAGCATTTCCCAAGAAGAAAGTTACTGGTTTACTTAATGGGATGTTTTCTCAGGTACCCACACACACATATATTAAGCTCAGAATGCCTGCATTTAGCTATTCCAGTAAAAGCACACCACTTTTCAGAGGAAAAAAGTACTGCTGTTCCTACTAGCTTTAAGTTAAAGCATCTCTCACTAAACCTCCTGGGCACAACCACTGTGAAGTGAATATATTAAACTCAGGACACAGGTATCGCTTGCTGGCACTCTGTCTAGCTTTACTGACTCCAAATGACTTACTGACTGAAAATGCTGGCTTATTTTACCTGAGCAATTTGCACCCTACCTTCCCTTAAAGAGTTGCACTTTATGTTTGTAAAGTGGTATACACAACTACTTCCATAACTGCAGCTAATGGATGGAAGACGCAGAAAGGCCCCAGACACCCCAAAGCCAAAGGGCAACTCACAGTAAATCCCTGCTTCCAAACTACAATTCTGATAAAATACACGTTGACATTTATTCATGCTCAAAAGCTCACTCATCCTCCCCTCCACCCCAGCGATACCAGTTGGTCTAACTGAAGACATGCCTTCTCCCAACAGCCTCTGCCTCACGTATACCCCAGGAAAGTTTCTCTGTGATCACCAACTTCTACATTTACTTTTTTTTTTTTTTTAGATCTCTAGGCTTCTTCATATGGAAAGCAGCCTGACAGACTCGTCAATCCTTAACTACCTTTGTTCGGCCTGGATAGCCACCTGATGAAAAACAATTCCTTGCTGGTCTGCTGTGACCCAAGTAACACAAGGGAGGGCTAGGGGACAGGGGGGGTTCCTCCAGCCCTAAGAAAAGAATTTTAAACAACAACCTTACAACCAACATTAATGCAACTAGCAACATCAGTGAACTTGCTCTGTATAGCTCCACTATGGATGCAGCAATTTTACACTCAGATTAAGTTCCTTGACATTTCTCCAAGTTAATTTCCTCCCAACCTCTTAAAAATGTTTTCCCAAAGACGACTGGGCCATCCTTGCAGGACACTCTGGTGCCTTCACTTCCTTGGATTCAGTGAGGCCAGGGATGAAGCCGTGTTAACTTCACAAAATCCATACACAACCCTCTCCTTGCTGACTACATCTACTGATCCAGAAGAGGAAAAAGGGGAAAAAAAAATCCCCAAACCTTTAATGTGAGAAGAGTATGCACAATGCTGCAGGGACATTTGCTACAAAGGTATGTAAACTACTACCATTTATCCTACAATTTACCCTGAACCCTACAGCTGACACATCAGCAGACACCATTTTAACAATCCCATAAGCTGTCAAAGCCTAACAAAGCCATCACTAGGAAAACTGGTTTAGTCCACTGTTGGTGGCATCCCATGCACCATCTGTGGAGGGAGCGTTACTCAAACTGCTCTGAGCTCCCGTTTGCAGCACAGGCTGTAAAGCTGCATTAAAAGAGAATTCCCAGTAACTTGTACCAAAGCAGCATCTCCAACTGCTTCTCCTGCAAGACCTACTCAAAGCAAGTTATTATATACATTTCAAGATGACTACATCTGCAGTCCTACTGCATCTAAAAAAATCCATAGGCATTCTAAGAGAAACACAGGGATTTTTTCTAACACCATGGAAGATGGATTCATTGCTATCAGTAATCCTCCCACAGCCCAAATTTCAGAAGTGGTAGCAGATTTAATTAGCTTTCAAATGCATAAACAAGCACTCTTTGCATCACTTCATTCATGTGTTTATCAACATAAAGTTA
>VYZV01013274.1:167951-183651 GCA_013401275.1 Pandion haliaetus | reverse complement strand
GGGGGGGGAAGGGGCATGCCAAGTAATACGATGGATATTAAAAATACACAAAGATGTGCATAAGGATTCCTAGTGATAAAATTCTCACTGATCCATGTCTTGATGGAGTATTTGCTTTGCAGTGGCAATGGCCCATACAAAGCTACATTGATTTAGCTTTCTGTGTTCGCGATGGCAGTTCTGGTGAATAATTATTTTCCCAAAAGCCCTAACTAAGGGAAGAAAGAGAGTCCCTGCTTGGCCTACACAGTAGTACAGTATCTTTGAAAGCGCGTATCCGGCTGCAAATAAAGAGAGCCAGTTCAAGTGTTACTACACTCAGCAGAAATAAAAGGGAGGCAGAAAAGGGGAGCAACCGGCCGGCTTCCCCATGCGCCTCGTCCCCCTTTCCCTCTGCACCTCACCCGGCGCTTTGCTTTGGTGGGTGGCGAGGGGCGATTTTTATGGTTTTGTTTTTCCTTTTTTGTGTTTGCTGTTGCCTTTTGGAGGCGAGACTCTGGCAGCCCATTTAAATGTTGAGTTCTGAATCACGAGGAGTCTCTTTCGGATAAAAAACAAGGAAAAAATTGTGGCCGGTGGGTTTTAACTTCTGTAGCTGGTACAGGGCCAGGGAGTAGGGCTGCGCGGGGCAGTGCTTTGATGGTGCCCTCTTTTTGAGGTGGTGATGCCTCGTAGATGTTTTTGTGATCGATCGCGTGCGTATCTTTTTCCCGTCTTTGGAAAGAAACGTGAAAAGACTTAAGTGTGCTTGCAGGACCAAGCAGGACACAAGTGAGGCTTGGGGAGAAAGTGTTCCCAAACAAAGGGGTCCAACTCAGGCTGGCATCCCGGGTGGAGGACGCAACCATCGATACGAGGTGCAGCAGCACTTCTCGGATAATAAGGCTTTTCCATCGTAGCCAGAGTAATAACAAACCAACTGTGCTGATTTCCCCAAGCACAACAGTGAGCCGTCCCCTTAAAAGTTTATGCCCTGTCGCAAACAAAAAGCAACGTCAGGAAATAATCCTTTCCTTGGGCAGAATCCAGGGAGGAGAGACCTTGCCCTAGTCCTCGCATGGGGGCTGTGCAGATGCTGCCATAGCTGGGTTTGTGTTTGGTCCTGAGAGAGGTGGGTAGTCTGAGTGTCGAACACAGTAAAATTGCTATTGCTTCTCGGTAATGACAGTTTTTGGTCTGTGAGGGAATTTTAAAAAAAAATATTCTGAGAATTGGGAGCAAAATAGTTTTTATATAATCCACCTGTTATGTTCAAAGCCCAGTATTTTCACCTGGGAGAGGATTGCACTTTTTTATTTTTATGCTAGATCTTTGTGTTCTTTTAGCCCCGCTTGAGTTGGCTTTATAATCATTACCTATGTATACAGTCAGGTGCTTGACGAGCCTGATTTTGTGGAAGCTGCCAGCAGTGAGTAAATGAGCCATGTGGCATAAAACCAAGCGAACCATGTTTTGCTGGTACCTTGCTCTTCCCTCCTTCCTTCCAGTTGGTCGTACGCACCCGTGGTGTCACCTGTGCAGGAGCACGGGCCGTTCTAGCGTAGGGACCTGCCTGATTTGTTACCTCTATGTGGTGCGAGAGGCTCGGTGGGATCTCAGCCCTTTGTTTTTAGGGCTCCTGGGTGCCATTACAACAGAATGTTAAATAATTACCGTGTGTTACATTGTTGTGTAGAAAGCGGTAGAGTTACAGATGCTGAAGATGATTAACTGGTTTAAGCATCCAGGCACTGAGCGTGGGTTTTGCCTGAAGGATGCGTGAATTGAGGATAAGCCTTCCCGCTGTCAGTGCCAAAGTGTCGGTACCATCGGTTCTCTGCCTGTGGACGTGAGGGGAAATTGGGAGTATTTGGTAAAGCTGAGCTGGAGCGAAGTTTGCAGGAGGAGCTGTCGGTTCCGCAAATCAGTGTTGAACCCGGCTGCACGCCTTATCCTTAGCAAAGTCGTCTTACGAACAGCGAGAGAAGGTGGCTTTAGTTCAGTAGTGCTTTGGACGGCGAGGTGGTAGTGCTGGGTAGATTTTGTTTGCAGTTCAGGGGAGTAGCATGTAATCTGTGTAATACTGCTTTTGTGTGCCTCTATTGCAAATTGATGTCTGGGGAATGACATGTAGCAAAGGCTCTAGACCAGCAGGTCTCTGATATTTTTGTAGCAATGTCTTTTTATTCAAAGCAGGTGTCATGGAGATCTTTCATCCCAGGGTTTCTTTCATCCCTGGCATTTGTTAGCTTGTGTTAAAACTTTAAATCTCGAGAATTTCTTCTGTACAGAAGGTGTTCTCATATTGCTTTTGCATGGGCTGAGCCGGATGATTATGCAGTCTCCAAACAGTGATATGTAGGAGCTGGATCTGTGTCTGCATTGCTACGTCAGCTCTGCAAATAATACAGGGATGTAACCCAGTGCCCTCTGGTCGCAGGAGGTGCTGGCTGCGTCGGGGGATGCTGCAGGGAGATCTGGGAGCGGGCAGCAATGGGGGGTGTTGGCCCTGGACAAGGTTTTCGCATGGCCCTTAAGTATTCAGAAGGTGATTTACGCCCAGCAGCGTGAGCTCAGATGTGCAGTCTTGTTTGGTTTTAACAAAGCTCTGGAAATGCTTTTTACTGTAAGATGCCTGATTTGCTTAATTGATCCAAGTTCTTGTCTTGGTAGTCTGCCACAATAGAAAATTCCGTTGGCTAATTGGTTCCTTTCACTGATCCTGTATTTCTTTTTTGTTTTGTTTTGTTTGTGCCATGTCTTCAGAATATGGGTGGATGGGTCACTAGAAGTTTCTGATCGGATCTTCTTGTCTAGATTTACTGCTCTTGCCCCTTGGGAGGGTAGGACTATAGGATGCTGGACCAAAAGGGTTGGCATTGCTTATGCTTGGACCCCAGTTGATTCAGTTACCAAATCAGTTTTAACACCTTTCTGAATTGTTGTTATCATTACTGTGATCATTGTCTCTGCAAATAGCTGTTGTTATCCCTAGGCATGAGACCAAGACCATCTCTGTCCTAAAAGTCCAGGAGAGCTTGAGGTCAGACTTCTGGACGTCACCGTGGATGGCGTTGCAGTGCCAGTCTTCAGCACGTCATTGAAAGTGGCAGGAACGGCAGAGGTTGTGCGCTTGACCTAGACACTGGTTAGGTTTTTTGCCAATTTATCAGCTTTCTCACCTTGCCTGTGTAGAGCCTCTGTTATGCAGAATGGCTCTTCATGCACGGGTTGCTGGTTCATGTTGTGAAGGTCATCCTTACTGCTTTGTGGTGTTCACTGCTGTTATGTGAAGCTGTCGCACGCTTCTCCACTGAGTCAGTTTGAGAGGGGAGTGCAAGATTTCTAAAATAAAACAAAATAGTTGAGGCAATTTCTGCCTCCCCTCTCCCCCAGGGAAGGAGCTCCTCGTACTAAATCCTAAGCATTGCCACTGTACTTTTCCTGGCATGCTGAAACTGGTGAGAAGGTGGTGGATGGTATGAGGCTGTTGCATTCTTAGGGCACTCAGACTCCCAGATGGAGGTTATCAGAAAAATCAGCTCTTGTGAACCTTGCAGGACGTGGCTAGACCTTCAGGAGTGCCAGGACGTGGCTTGGTGGACTGTAGGGTACCGCTCAGCGCGGAGCACTCCTGAGAAACTGCCTGGTCGTTTCGTTGCCTACCTGAGACCTGGGCGCTTTGGAGGGCTAGCGCACAAACTCCCAGCTGTTTCTCAGTCCCATGCTAGGTAAGGTCTCTGCCATGCTCAGGGGTTGCCTTTGGAGCTGCGTACTTAGGTAAAAAATCAAATTCCTTTCCTCGTGCTTGGAAGGTTTTGGATTTTGAGTTACAGCGCAGAAGAACCAAATGTAGAAAAGACAGGCTCTGTGGATGGATTTTCTTTCCTGTACAATGTCCCAATGAATGACTTGAGTCTTTGATGGGGAAGAGAAGCTGAAGGCTTATGAAGGGCCTGTTTATTGGCATTAATTATTTTTTATTACTTACAGCATCCCTAGTCCGTTGGCAGTAGAAGAGCCCAAAGTAAGAATATTAAATCTTCAGAAGTTTTTCAAAGCTTGCATTTTTCATAAGGAGCTTGTGAAGCTTCAAATCTAAAGCTTCCAAAGCTTTTTTTTTCATTCTTCAGAAGTGCCACTGAAGCTCTTTTTTTTAATTTTTAGTATTTTAGCTGAAACTATAAGTTTTATACATCAAAAAAAAAATAGTTCTTTCCCATCCATTGCGTTGGCCCCAATTTTCAGGTCTCTCGCTGGGTCAGCTAGATTGTCTGCAAGCATCGACTGTACTCTGTAGACCAGGTGTGTACCCTTTGCTACCAATTTACTGTCATTTTTCTCCTCTGATTAGGGTTTTACTCTGTGGCTGGTAGCAGGCTGAAGCACATGCCGACATGAAAGGTGCGTTTGTTTGCAACCGGCCAGTTAGGACAATACTTGACCTTCACAGTTGTTGAATAACTTCAGAGAAATACTTAACTGCTTCATGGAAACAAGGGTTGTGGGTGGGAGCTTAACAAGTACAAAGTGAATCTGGTGTCTGTTTGGCTAGTTAGCAGCGCTTTTTCCCTGTAGCCTGCAAGGTCATGTTTTAATACTCTGAATATGAATTTAAGGTTCATGCCAGTATTTTGGTGGCAATACAGATGGATGCTTGGTCTTATTTCATACTGCTCCAGGGAATGGAGCAGTTAGTACTCTTGGCCCTCTCTGAACCTCGAGGGTAAAAATGAAAGTGGCCTTTTTTCAGGGTGGTTGCTGTTCTCATTTGTGTGAAAAGAACTGTTGGGGAGTGGGATTATTTTAGCTACAAAAAGTTGCAATGTGGGGTTTTTTCTTGTTGGGTTTTTTTTTTTTTTAGATGTTTTGCTTACATTACATGAACAGGTTTACTTC
The DNA here is from genome assembly GCA_013401275.1 of Pandion haliaetus. Lineage (NCBI taxonomy): Eukaryota > Metazoa > Chordata > Aves > Accipitriformes > Pandionidae > Pandion > Pandion haliaetus. The sequence continues at coordinate 178,773 of VYZV01013274.1, read as the reverse complement.
ATCGATAGCTGTGCCTTTAATGTGGAAGGATGGGTAGAATTTGCGGGAAGATCAGGAGGGAAAGTCTGCTGCTGTCCACCATTTTTCATCTCATATTAAAGCAAACAAGCAAACCCCTATCTTCTTGACACTGCTGGCTCCGTAGGGAGCACCACGCAATAATTTCCCATGGTTTGTTTATGTCTGTATCTAAGAAAATCAACTATATCAAAATCACCTGTCCATGTATGTGTGATATGTTAATTTTGAAGTACGTTGAGGAGACATTGCCAACTTGTGCAGAAATACAGCGGATTCTGATACAAGCAGCATGGCTAATGTATAATACTGGAATTTAGGACCATTACTAGCCCACGGTGCCTACAAATTTATCTGAAGCAGAGGAGCCACGTGGTGTTAGCCCAGCCAAGCATGGCAAATGCAGAGAAACCCGTCAGCTGACACCTCCCACAGAAAAAATAATTTGTCCTAACCCAGTAACCTTCGCTTACTTAATTGTCTTATTTGTCTGGTTAGCTTATCATTTGATGGAGAGTTTGTGCTGCAGTAAAAACAGTTTTGTTTATTGCGCCTGTTTCTTTCTTTAATTTGTGGTAATTCCTTGCCTGCTTCTTTCTGGGTTTGAGCTGGGCCTGTCCCCGTCTCAGCTGTTAAAAATGCCAGCCTTTCTGAATGTGAATGGGAGGCTAGGCAATCCACCATATTTCCAAGAAGTCTCTGGTTTGAAAGGGTGAATTTTTTGATTGGCTTGATAGCTCAGTCTCAGAATTTATTGCTGTATTACACGATGCAAAGTTATGTTTCGGGGTTTACCTTCAGGTTATAGTTTATGTCTCTATACAGTGTCAAGCTAATGGCTCTTACAGTTCCCCTTCTTCTGCAGAGGGTTGTTTTAAGACCTGGTGCTTGATGATCAGCAGGGTATAGTGCTGATTTTACCCTTCTGAAGCATTTCTGGTTTTGGAGGAAAGGTGGGTGTTGGTTATCATGCAGAGCTGAACGTAGAGTTAGTTTGTGACTGATGCGTTGGCCATTATATGGTTGCTGGTGTATGGAATTACTGATTCTGATTCATGTGTTAAGCAAGCCCTGGTATCCCAGTCCCTTTCTCAGTTTTTTTTCCGATTAACTACATCGTCCTTTCCTCCCTTGTTTATGACGTTTACCTTTACGCCTACAATCTTCCAGCATGTGTGCTGGATTCCTCACTGCAAATACTAGGATGGGTTTGAGACTTCGTAAAGGTTAGTTCAGGATGAATTCAGAAGCATCTTGGCTTAACTTTTCAGGTAGTCTGTCAGCGGTCTGGAGGGGAAGTTCTGCAACGTGTGCGGCTTGAGGCTGTGAACAAAAACCCAAGTGCAGGCTTCTCCTTGGGGGGTTCAACCCCAACCCTCTCAACGCCAACAGAAGAGCCAAGAGTAGGAATGGAGGAAGATGGCCCTTCGGGAGGGATAGGTGGTGATGCTGGTGTGACATAGTAAGTGTGACATTTCAGTGTCAGCGTGGAAAGAAGAAGAAGCTGCTGCTTAAATTGTGCTTTGAAGCTCTTTGCCCAGTGTGGTATGGAAAAGCCTTAATCTGTGTTGCAGTCAGTAAGTTTGCGCATGGTGGAGTCCAAACATTGGATCAGAAATGCTTAATGATTGTGTGGTGCCTTAAACTTCGTGTGAAAGCGTAGGGGTTATTTTCCCCATTACAACATAAAATAAACATAAAATATATAAAATCTGCAGCTGACAGTATCCGCTATGAGTTCTCGCCCTGCGTTCTGTGGGCTAATGTTGAAACAAAAGGGGGTTTCAGGATACACAATACTGTATTCTGCTGTTTGGTTAGACCTGGGCAGTTGCTGAAGGGACACCTAAATTTGCAGGTGTCAGTAAATGAAGAGTCAAGGTGAGAACTTGTGTACCTCACTGTTTAGCCAGTATTTCTGTTACTTTGTTAATACCTTCAGTACCCCCGCCATGTAATACCCTGTGGGGGCAGCTGCTAAACTGGATCTCTGTGGCTGTTTGAATCGTTTCTTTCTGGGGCAATATGGGCTGCTTAAATAACAAGAGGGTAATGGACGGGTTGGAATGAGCGTTTCCAGATCTGACGGTGGTTATGCAGGGTGCTCCTCATAGTCCTTTGCTATCAAGTGCTGTCACACACTGCTCTGTCTCTCCTTGAACAACTTCTGTGCATTGCATGGTAATGGAAGTCGAAAGAATTTGTTTGATGTTATTTATTCAAATCTGGAAAGGATGGTTGTGCAAAGACCAAAGAAAAATGGTTTCAGTCTGACAAATGCCAAGGGTTTTTGTTTTGTTTTTAAAGCCCAAACAAACCCTTTGGGATCCTTGGCTGGGTATATAATAGCATGAAATACACCATTTCTTTCATTCTGCTCCCTAAAAATCTAATTCTTTATGCATTTAAAGTGGGAGTTGAGGCAAAAACAGAGTTTAGCTCTGTTGACCTATATTTATGAAAAGAGAAGGCTTGCTAAGTGTTGCAAGAAAATACATAGTGCTGTTTGTATACTCTGATGAAATGTATACACATACTAACAACACTTTTGGGATTCTTCATCTTCTTACTGAATCTTTAAGCCCTTTCCAGCCAGATTCAATCCGTTTGTGCTGTTCATAACATGTACATTCAGACTCCCATTAATAGCCATGAAACCTCAATGAAGAGGTGCAGCAGAACAGGGAGTTTAGAATAAGCAAGGAAGAGAGGTAGTACTGAAAACCTCCCTGATCTTAAGGCTTAAAGGTGAACTTTTTTCCCTGCTTTTTTTTTCTCTTAAATTCAGCCTGCTCTTTGTAAAGTGCAGTTTAATGGTTATCGTGCTGCTTATTGCATAACTGTGGCACAGATGTTATTTTTTGTAATGTTGCCTGACATATTTAGAAGGGAAAGGGAGGAAGGGAATTTATACTCTTTGGAGATGAGTATGTGGAGCCTATTAGTCTTAAAAAAGTGTGAAGAGCTTGTTAGAGCCGAAGCTGGCACATGTCTGAAAGGCTGATCTGTGAAGTGGAGCTCTTCAGATAAAGAATGAGTGTTGTATCTTCTGGATTTTGTTGTATGTGTTACCAGATAGCCTAAAATCAGAACTCGGTGGAGTACTTGTGCACTTAATGTTTAGGCACATGCTTAAATATTTTGTGGAACTGAGACCAAATCTGAAGGCATATTTAATAACATAAGGTGTTGTCCAAAGTTAAGTTTCACAGGATGCAATGGTGCTTAGAGTTAAGGGACGTGAAGATGGGTAGTGCTGAACGTTTAAGTGTTTATATTACTGCAGCTAAACCCAAAACCTTTAAAGTTGCTTTCTTATGAAGGTTTGACTGAGGAAATACAGTTAGAAATGCACTGGGTTTCAGCAGCAGGAAAAAATTATGTGCAGGCCTACCATTTCCTGGTGGAATAGGCATGAGAATGTAAAGTCACCTCCTTTTGGCATTTCTAACAACATTAGAAGTTCTAAAATAGTAGAAATACAAACAAGTAGAGATGAAAATGGTAAGTGCTATATTTGTATTTATTTATGTATAATAACAAAATGCTGTGTGTTTCAGATCAGCACAGGGTGCCTTGATTCACAGAGTATTTGTTTTATAAATGCTGGATAAAGCTGCACAACCCACCTCTCCCTGCTGTACAGAGGAGCTAACCAGCTCATGGAGAAATTAATGACCTGCTAGAAATGCAGTTGTGAAATGAACCCAAGAATCTTGATTTCCCAGCCCTCATTTGTGTGTGTGTACAGGGTAATGGGATAATTGTTTGTGATAAATTGGTAAGGGGGAAAGAGGAGGGAAAAGAGGGAAATTACACCTACTGTCATTGAGCATCTTTTTGAACTCTTGGATTAAAGATAACTCAAATGATTCATTTAAAAGAACTTGCAAAAAGAACAGGTGAACAGTTATAAAAACAAAGAGAAGGAAACCTGAGAGTGTTTGTAACTCGTTTCTGCCTAGGGCAAAAATATTTCGGTTTGATTTTTATTTTGCTTTTGTTCTCCCCTTTGCCCTTCCCCCCTGCTGGATTACCTACTACAGGAAATAATGAATTAGGCAAAATAAATCCTAAATCATAGTTGTAGAAGGCAGGAGCTGCTGTGTGAGTGTAGGATTATGCACAGGCTCAGGTGTAAATTTTATGGCAGTCCTTGCGCTGGGGATTTTCTTTAGCAAGAAGCAGGGGGGCTGTGACTTCGTGCCTCAGCTCCTGCAGCCGGGCTTTCGAGGTCTTTTGTCCTTACAGCTGTGTTGGTGCTGGGTGCCGATGTTACCATCCTGGATGGGAGAGAGGGTGTCTCGCCTGCCTGCCTCGCTCCATCAGAGGCAAGGCTTCCCTGGCTGGCAGGTGGACAAAGCTCCCCCAGGGTCTGGACATTTTTTCCCTTTCCAGTGTCCAGGGACACCCATGCAGTGTTTAGTGTGTGGTGCTCTGAAAACATCCTCTTCTGGCTGAAAAAGAAATGGATGGAAATTTTAGTCTAAAATAGAAGGTTTGTGCTGATGCAAGCTGTGTTTACTTTTGAAAATTCAGTTTATTAAACTCAAGGCTGCAGAACTCTAGGGATCAGTGATGCTGTCTGAACATCACCTTACGCACCGCACAAGCAATTTTTCAAAATTACTTTTTTAATTAAAAGTTGTATCGGTTTAATGCGAGTTAAAGGAAGGTTCACAGGCTTAGTGTGGTCTGAAACATGCTGCAGATTTGGGAAAAACCTTTTTCTGCCTTTTGAAGTTTATCCAAAATAGTGAATATGCATGTGCAAAGAGAGGGGAATCTCCTTCTGGGCGTTACGTCTGAGGGATCGCAGGGTAAAGGTATTTATTGATTATCAGTCGAGCTCCGCTTCCGTTACCCTTGGAAGGAGCTGCACAGAAGCTGAATCAGAATATGAACATAAGGAAAACAAGGAGGACTGGAGGTACAGCAGAGGAAAGTCAATACAGAGCTTATTTAAATGTCAGCTGCCTGGAAGAGCTCTGCTCAAAAGCTGTAAGGAAAGATTAGGTCTAAGACATAATGCATGAGTGTGTAAGGAAGGGAGGAAAGATTGCTGAGCCAGTCAGGTGCTGCGGGGAATACGTGTGAAAGGAATATATTAAGGAGGAGGAAAGAAGAAGAAACTGCTGACTGAAAATTACATCTGACAATTAGTTTTGAGCAACTAATTGGAGAAGCACGTGACTTTTGGACATGGGAAGACCGTGACTGTAGGTGGTGGGCGATCTGATCCGTTTTAACAGCGTTATTCATCACCACAGTTGACAGCGATAAGCGACGCTCATTACAAATCTGTTTACTACATCTATATATTGTATTTATTTTCTGAATGTATGTGCAGAGCAGAGTGTCTCTGTAAGCGTAGGACTTTTGGAGTTTGGATCACATTGGCTAAATGAAGTCAATAGGCCAGAGTTGTAACTGTGTGGCATTTATAAATGTAAGTGGATTTATATTTGGGGAGAACTTGAGCCAAAAAAATCACTGTTTTGTAGATTAATAGCCTTATTCTGAATTTCACGGCCATTTTTATTTTGGAAAGAGCCACTAATTATGTGTCGTAATAAGAAGTAGTTGTATTACAGTTGTGCCTGAAGTAAAATTAGGTTGAGCACTCTCGTACAGGAAACGTTATTAAAGTCAGCTTCCGAAATTTAAGTTACACGTAGGCTTTGTTGGTAGGGTAAGGAAAACATTGAAAGGGTGTCAGCTGTGGGGGAGCCTCTGGTGGAAGGTCTCTACCCTTCTGGTCCATTTGGTCTGTAGCTGAGGAGTGCTTCTGGTTCAGGCAGTGACATTGAGCTCCAGCATACCAGTACATTTGAGCGATACTTTCTGCTATTTCTGGGGTGTTACGAGTCTGTCTTGTGGTGGTGAACGATGACCTCATCTGAGTTTTTCAGTCCCCCTTGGCCATATAACAGCAGTGTGGTATACCAGGTCATGAAGTCCTCGGCATTCAGGCAGGAGTGGGGTGAGAAATAGCCCACTGCAGCCCAGCCAAGTTTTTATTTTTTTCGTCAGCCTCTTGCCTAATTTCGAATGGAGTTCAACGTCTTTATCTTCAGGGAAGTGAGTGCCTTGTGCATATGGTAGCTAAAAGACCTAACAAGTCTTCAAGATCAAGACTGTAGCTGGCAGCATTGCTTCCCTGGCACAGTGAAATTTTCTAGTCTTAATCCGCTCTGTTGAAAAACCTGTGTCTTGGAACAAGTGCTTGCTTAGGACAGTAGGACCATGAACACTGGAGCAAAGGACAGCTACAAAACAAATGCTGGTTTGGATGTGAGGGCTGTTTCTTTGCCTTTGCCATCTAGCATAAACATGTAGCAACATGTATGCTAGTATTTGTGTTATCAGTCATACATTATGGTCTTGTTGTGCCACACTGACTGCAAACACATATTTATTAAAAAACATCACAACCGTTGCACTTGCTTGTCTCCTGCAGAGAGGATGAGAGAACAAACAACATATGATGAGCATTATTTGCATTGTTCAATGCTCTTCTGAGCAGGAGAACTCATTTACAGTAGAAGATACTTCGCCGTCTAGAAGGGAAGATGACCAAGCAGGCTGAGCTGGGCAGGCAAGTATTTAACAAGTAGTTGGAATCTGAACCTATGCTCTGAAGTAGTGGCCTTAAGTTATTGCCTCCCTCTCTAGCTTTAGCTTTTATTTTCCAAAGTGCATTCTGACAGTAGAACACGCACAGGAGGTATCACTTAGTGGTCTGAGTACATGAGCCAACAGAGTTCCAGCCCTATTGCCAGCGTTGACTTCTCTCTAGGCCATACTACAGTGCCATCATTTTTCTGTCCTGCTCACCCCACTTGATAATGGGTTTATTAATATGGATTTATTTGCTTCCCAGGAGTGTTGTGAAAATTAGTTAAGGTTTGAAATGTGTGTTGAAGAAGTCTCTCAGTGCTGATCATTATTATGACTACTGCTTTAAAAACACTTTTCTATTTCTTTTAGCAAAAATATTTCCTCTTCTGCTGGACTTCACTCCTCACATCTTTTTGCATTGCTTGTGTGCGGTATCCCTAGGCTCTTTCAGTATACATTTCTGTACAACTTTATATTTTATTCTGTATTTGAGATTCAGATTTTTAGTATGTATGTGATTACACAAAATGCGAATATGAGGCAAAAAGCCTTATGCTGATGAAACTTCATGGTTGCTGCTTTCCGGGCTGAGCAATGTCTGCAGGTCATGTATGCATTGATGCATATTTGCAATGATACTCCATCGCATCTATTTAAAGAAGGTGTTTAGACCGGGAGGAATCCCTACGGCTCTTACAATGTTAGCTGCACCTTTAGAGAGAGCTGAGAAGCAGACAGGCTAACAGGAGTGTAGGGGGATGGACCTGGAGATGTGAGGCGAGATCTTGAGAGAGAAATACTGCCCTTATCTCCAGTGCTGAGACAAGGTGGTGACTGCAGGCGTGTTCTTTAAGGACGAATAGCTCCAATGCAACTGCAGTTGAAGCCTTTTGGAGCAGCCAACTGTTAGGCTCTCTCGAGTGAAGCAGACCCTGCATGTTTCAAATTGCATACTCTTAAGTGCTGAATAAGTAAGGCAACCTTTCAAAGTTTGACCTGTAAAACTTTCTTCCCTTTTATATGACGCAGAGGAACTATCATGCTTAATTAGAAGGTTCATGATATTCTTTTGAAGATTTCTATTCCAGTAAAAGGTGGAGAGATCTTTCTGCAGATTACTGTTGGCCAGGACTGGTTTCTTGTCAAAAAATGACCTCTTTTAGCAGTTTCTTCAAAAAGCATCTGGGGAGCCAGTTGAACCTAAACCAAGAGGGGGCAGAGTTAAGAACAACACTTTCTGTAGCGTTTAAACTAGACGTTTCTTGGAGGGGATCCTTCTGAGTGTTGATCTAGGTTGACTGTAGGTGGTATTGAAATCCTTGGATGTGACTGGAAGTTGGATTGAAGATGAAGGGAGAGAACAAGGAGATAAATATCGGGAGGAGTGAAGAATTTACTCTTGCAGGGCAAGAAAGCACCGTACCTTCTCCCTTACAACACTCACCTAAAATGCCCGTGTTACTTTCCCCTCGTGGACTTCTTCTGTTCTCCTTTACTTGTCTTTCTCTTCAGTAGCAAAAGCTGCATCCCCTGAAGGTTATCTTGCTTCTGGTACCTGAGTTCATACAGAGAATGGGATGAAACAAGGCATACTTGGTTCTAATAGCTCTTTTCTAAGTCTGCTGCATAATGGAGATGAGCAGTACTTGCATAACAATATCCTGGGATGTTAATAGATTTAATAACCTAAAAAGGTGGGAAGAGGTTCTGAATTACCTATAAAATGGCATCTAACTAATGAAGTTTACGGGAAGCTCATCTCTTTGAAGAAGAGTCAGATAGTAGGTGCAAGACTTCTGCATATACTCAGAAGAGAGAACAAAATGAAGCTGCCTGTCCTAATCGGAATAAATCTCCCATTAAAAATAAGTTCAAAGGTGCTGTTGGATTATGCAAGTTTTACATCGGGTTCTAGTTAAACTCTTGTAAAAATGTAAACAACACAGACTTCTTTAGATTTAATTTTTTTTCCAAGTGTAGATACGTACCAGTCTTGGGGATTATAACTCTGTATGTGCCCAATGAAAACAATCAGTTCATTAATGCTGTTTTGTTAGACCTTGCCCCCCTCTTGCCATGGTGATAAGGGACCTTAATTAGATCCCAGAACAAATGCTAGAGAGCTTGACAAAAAGGAGAAACATGGGGAGGGGGTGGAGAAATACTGAGATGTTGTTAGCAGATATATGCAGAGAGCTGTATCCTGCAGAGGAGAGACTGTGTTTTACTGAAAACATTGGTTTTCTTTCCCAAGAATAGAGCATGTGCTGGTAGGCTGTAAGCATTTGTGGACAGTATGTAGAATTGGTATTGACAGCTTTATGTATGTCAGATCATGCTCCTAGGTGTGGACACCTGTCTATCTGCTGAGGAGACCGAACGAGGCAAGCGCTGGTGACGGGAGTGGTAATCACGACTTAAAAATGCATTCTTAAATCTATTCTGGATGCTGGTGATGTTCCCTGATGGGAAGTGGCCAAATCATTGGGTAGATTTGTATCTTCATATGTTAAGAAAAAAATGTCCGTGTGGGGAGGGGTGGAAAGGAAGGAGAAGGATAAGAATTCAGAGGATTTTTATGAATACCTTTGGCAGAGAGCGCGTAAATGAAAGGGGGGGAATTATGATGGTAAACAGTGGAAAGGAAGGTTGGCAAATAATGTTAGCTTAAAAAAGGAAGAGAGAGTTTTCTGTAAGAGGCAAATCTCCATGTGAATTCAAAAAAACGAGCATGCAGAAAACACAGGCATTGAAATGATGATATGTTGCATTTTTTAGTAAGAAATGTTAGGTTCTTTGGTTTGTTTTCTGATTATTAGGTGCTCAGGTTACACCTTCAAAACTTCCTGCACCATTGTTTGAAGTAGGGTATTAACTTCAGGTTAGAATCTCATCTTTTTATTAACTGCATTTCCAGTTTGAAAATGGGTGAGTGTGGCTATCGGCTCTCATACCTTTGTCTCTGGTCTTAAATCTACGTGCTGCCTGTATTGTTGTACTTCACAGTTATTCCTCACTTAAATTACCTTTCAATAAACTGAAATAAGGTTATCTCCTCGAGTCTCTCATAGCAGGTGCGTTTTCCAGGTCATAAGACAGTTGTTCTCTGATCAACTAATTTATTAAATTTACTTTTTTTAAATTTATTTTTTATTTCCGTGTCAGATTTTCTGTATCGCAACATACACGTCTTGGTGCACAGGTGAAGATATTTCAAGCGAAATTTATTGCATTACAAGACTACGCATAAAAGGCAACCCTGTTGTCAAGGTCTACCAGGCAGTTTAAAGTCTGGAATTGGGTATCTGTGTAGCCAAATATTTTAGAAACTTTTAGGTAAGAAAAAGGTGTGATTCCTGTATTTTTAAGAATATGCCTCTGGAAAGCATGCATCAAAACTGCCAACGTGCTAGTAAATATATCAAACAGCCAATCCAGGTGCCTGTGGACCTATGTGTCATTTAAACGCATTATAGTAGGTACTAAAGTAAGAGTGAGAGAGGCAACTGTAATCTGTGAGTGAGTACAAAAATGTCCATCAGCCTTGATTATGTGAGAGTAGCCCTCGTACAATCTTCAGGTGCACTGAACCGAATGCATTTCGGTGAAGCAGCAGGAGCAAGACTTTGTCTTATTCATGGTCCAAAGAAAGCATTCGACTGGTTTGGGTAATGCTGTTTAACAGGCGGTCTTGAATTTACACTCACTAGGGGGAAAAAAAGAATATTTTCTGTATTGGTAAATATTTTTTTTGTATAAATTTTTATTTGCTGAGCCCAGAATAAGTTGTGTGGAACAAAAAGATTCTGGTTTTGCTAGTTCGTGCAAATTCTTTCCAAGCTGGTTGTTTTTGGACAGGGCTTTGATTATGAAGAATAAAAAAAGCTCAAGGTATCATGGTATTCGTATGCCCTGCAATGGCCGGGTATAGCAGTGATGCAATAAGTTCATTTTAACAAAGGTAACTTTGTTTTTCCTGAAATGTGTGCAGGAAGGAGAAACTATTTGAAGTTTGCTAGGAGCATGATTTCTTATTCTTCCACGATTTCTATGTATTTCCAATACCCCTTGTTATGGGTTTGTGTGGCGCGGTTTTCCTTGGTGGCAGGGGAGGGGGGCTGCAGAGGCGGCCCCTTTAAGAAGTTGCTGGAAGAATTCGCTGCCCCAAAATGTCGGACCCGCC
>VYZV01013274.1:125218-167696 GCA_013401275.1 Pandion haliaetus | reverse complement strand
CCCGTGGAAAGGAACCACGTTGGAGCAGGGAACGAGAGAGGAATCTTCCCCCTGAGGAAAGAAGCGGCAACGACGATGTGTGGCGAGCTGACTCAACCCCCATCCCCGATTCCCCTGCGCCGCCGGGGGGAGGAGGTAGACAGCATCGGTAGTGAACTGAGCCGGGAAGGCGGGAGGGGTGGGGGGAGGTTGTTCTGATGTTTGGTTTCCCTTCCTAATACCCTTGTGTTTTGTTTCTGTTTTGATTTGTAGTAAATTAAATTGATTTTGTTTCTTCCCCAAGTTGAGCCTGTCTTTTGCCCGTGACCATAAGTGGGGAGTGATCCCTCCCAGTCCTTGTCTCGACCCACGAGCCTGCCTTTGTATTTTCTCCTCATCCCAACGTGGCCAGGCGAGGGGGTGGGGGGTGAGTGAGCGGCTTCGTGGTGCTTTGTTACCGACTGAGCTGACCTGAAACCACGACAGTCCTATTCAAGATTTTCATTCAAGGTTAACAAAATCTCCTATACAGTTCTTGCTGTCCTTTCAAAACCCTTGATTTAATTATTTTTTAATTTACCTGGAGAACATGGTGGCCTTAGATATCCAGGACTATCCAATATTGGATTCTGTTTTGCAAGAACAAAAAACAGGCTTCTTACTGGAATTGAATGGAAACTGAGGTTGTTCAGTTTGAGTTTTCTGATTTTCTTTCGCAGGCCTAGAGTAACTGGTATAAGCTTAAACAAGTCATAATGAAGACAACAGTAGGGTTATAGAGACAATTTCATGGACACTCAATGGAAAGGAATTTCAGATAAATACATAAAAGATGACTGTAGTGTAAGTAACATTAATAAAATATAAAGGTAAATGAGGGGGAGGAGACCTGAATTTTCAAGTGGATGAGTTGAAGGAGTGAGGATGGGTCAGCAGTGGTACCACTGCCTGCCACTCAATGGGAGTTCAGTATAAATTGGTGGCTAGGTTTCCCTGCTCTGTAAACCTGTGGTCCACAGAATTATTATCAGATAAACATTACTGCAGAAAAGGAACCCATAAACTCATGCTTCTACAGATAATAGCGTTGTTAGTAGTAAATAATACCATTAAATCAGCACTTTTCAGACAGATGCTTCAGGAACAGTGAACATGAGCGTCTGCCCATCTTCAGGAGTCTGGTTCCTACAGAATTTAATGGAAGGTCTCAGTGGGTCTGGAGCTGTTGTAGAAGTGACTGCTGGTGAAGTATGAGTGTGACGAAACCAGAACAGCACGTTTGGAAATGGTCTTTATTGTTTTTAAAGCTGCATGGATTGCTTCCATGTAGTATGTGGTTGAACATCTTGTAGTTCTGGGATGAAAAAGGCAGGCAGAGGACAAGCCAATTACATAATTTAATATTAAGTTGAACTCACTTATGCTTTGGAATTTGAAAGGAATAAAATAATTATTTCCATCTTCATTGTTAGTCCATTGTGAATTAGTAAAGTTGGTGCTTTATAATATTTTGATTTTCTTTCCATTTCAAACCTGCTTTATCAATACAAGAGGAACGTACAGTGTTGAAAGGAATGCAGAAATCGAGGATGAGTGCGCCTCGGAAATACATATTATTCATGTGACTTGTGTATGGTGTACACTTACAGGAATGACTTTAACAGTTGGCAGGGAAAGCTTCACTGCACACTAAAACCTTTGAAAAGTTTGCTTCTCTCTTGACTTTTTTTATTTCACAAAATCCATACTTCAGCTCCACTGAAATCATCCAGGCTCCTTAGCTGGGCAGTCGCTGGCAGGACACCCCGTGGGCAGGCTCGCTGCACATGCCGGTGCCTGAACGCGTGGGAAGAGGTCAGGAATTCACTGACCAACTTTGGCTGAAGTTGCTTTTGGACTGCTGGCAGGCTCCCGTCAGAGCAGGAAATATACGTGCAAGGTATTAAGTAGCGTAATTAGATCACCTAGAGGATTTAGTCCTAAATCATTATTTTAATATTTTTTTTAAGCTGTTTTTCCTCATATTTGTACATGTTTCTTATCTAAGAAGTTTTATGTTTGGCTTTTACCAAGTCAAAATATTGTAGGAGAGTTTTTAAAATTACTGTTTAAAGGTCAGATTTTGAGTTAAAACTCAAACCTTTGCTAATTCCCACCAGTGGATGTTTTGTCTCTGTGCAGACAAACACAGAGAACAAACTGGAAGTGCCAAAATGCAAAGTGCTCTCTCTTCCCCATGGCAGCAGCTTTGCAGACAAGGACAGCAGCAGCAGCACATGGTAGGTGTAATGGCTTGCTGAAGACACCTTTGACTGAATCATTTAAGCTGATGAAACCTCTCTTTAATCCTTAATCTGGTTTACACCTGGCTCAATTAATTATGGAGTTGAGCTGTTACTGGTAAGTTTTATGAAGCAGTGTGTGTAAGCAGTATATATTATGAAAACAATAAAGACCTCATTTGTAGGTCTGACTGCAAAGCTGGGAGAGCCCTGCTTGAGCCAGTTCCCTTCTGCGGTCCCCTGTTACCTCCCACAACAGTGCTCCAAGAGGTAGGTTGCTCTTGGATCTCTCCTGTGTAAAAATACCAGGTTTGCAGGGTAACAATATGAGACTTTAAGGAGAGATGATTCTTTTTCTAGCTCAAAGCAGGCGTCAATTATCTTTTCTGTAGATAGTTGGCTTCCTGTACAAGTTTCATGGTAGGTAAGTGTTTTGATGAAGAGTGGCTCCTCCTCCACTGCCTTCTGGTTGCAGTGAATAGTGCAATTTAGTTACAGGGGTACGCTGTTACCTATCACGCAAGACTAGGCTGTATTTGTATAACTGCTGTCAAACTGGTGCAACCGCATCTGCACTGAGTGGTAGGTAGGGTGATGCAGCTGCAAAAGCAGTGTAGTAATGGTGTAGCCACACCAGTGAAGATGCATGTGGAAAAAGTCCTTGGTGGCCTGACATCTGCTTTTACAGTTTCTCCTGAGCTGATTATTGAAGCCTTACATTAAAAAATGAAACCCTAATTAAGGATTAAGTGGGTTGAACACTGTATTTGCAGCGAGTCTATTCAAGGTCTTGATTCGACTACTCAGGTGCATTCTCGAGAGAGTCTCAAAACGTATCTGAAGTATGTCCAGGAACACGACTGTAAGAGAAGGAATCAAGGGCATATGGAAATGATACACAGCTCATTTAATACCGGATCAGCAGTTCTAATCAAGAGTTAAAAGCCGCTTGCCAGATATATGCGTTTGACCTAGACGGTCGGGGTTTGGGAGCACGTGCTGCGTTTCTGGGTGAAGGTGCAGCCCTGGGACTCAAAGGCCTGCTGTGAGGCTGCAGCTAACATTTGTGTCAGGGCGGGAGGAATGACTGCTCGTCTTCTGCAGCTGTACTGCTATTCCTTTCTTCTTTCCATTCCTCCTGGGCAGAAAAGTAGTCCAGCAAAAAAATTTTGGATGATGGGCTGTGCCTGAAGGGAGAGCTGGAGATGCAGGGGACACCTCACTGCCATCTCCAAGAAATACAGCTCTGGTGTGGCACACTCTTTGGCGATGGTGTCTCTTCAGTGTCATGGTATAGGTTTAGGCATCTGGCATGTCAAGTGTTGCACAGGCAGCAGTGCTACTTTTAAGGAGAAGCAAAGCTAGCGGTTGTGACTATCAAAGGCTCATTGCACAGCTTAGTAAACACAGGTCCAGCTCAAACGTTTGTCCCATTACTGGAAGAGCGTGGGTATCTCTTTGGGGTTGGATGATCATGCTGGCCTGTAATGGTCCTGGCAGGAAAGCTTGGGCACTGCCTGTCTGTTTGATTTGTCTCCCTGGCTTCCCCTACCTTGTATCCTTTGCGTTTCTGGCACGGAGGCTGTGTCTCAAACTGCAGATGGTAATAGGGAGCAGGGATGCATGAGCTGGCGAGGTGCTGGAAGTGACCATGCGCTGGCAGTCACTGGGGCTGAGGAGCCGAGCAAAGTCATTCACACAAAGCTCTTGCAGGACTGTTTTACTGCTTGCAATACCCTTTTACAGAATACAGTAGCCTGTAATGTTCGCGTACCATAAAATTCATTATGGTCTGGCTCTTTCATTATACAACTACCCAGAGTTTGTCGTTAGTTTAAGCAAATAACGCAGTCAAACCAGTAAGTGCACACAAATGTTCAAGAAATTAAATTAGCAAGCCAAAAGTGATGGTATGGAAGGGGGGAGGAGGGAATAAAAAGATAAGGCTTTGTAAAAAGCTTGATTGTAAGCAATTTATAAGCAGATGTTTGGAGCATAAGTTTTTCTTTGTGTTCTCTGGAAAGTTTCTAGTTTACTCTTGCTTCTCAGTTAATGACAAAATAACAATACAACTTCCAAGTCTGTTATGAACAAACTCCTGTGCACTTTGCTTCATAAAAATTCTTTTTGCAATATGTAGAAATTTAACACAGAAACATCACGTGTCTGTGTAATTGTGTACAAGTGCTAAACACTCTTGGTATCCATCAATTTTAGCCAGTTTCTCTGCAAAAGCAACGGCTGTGGCCCTGTTACATACTAGTGATGTTCTTTAACAAATCTTTTAATCCTTTTTTCACAGAAGGTAAAACTGAGAGAAGGAAGTTAATGGCTCAGTTGTGTGAAGGTGCTGCAGGCACTCAGCTCCCAGAAATGTCAGTGAGGGTGATGAGAATCAGGCTGCAGAGGTTAGTTAATCTAGCAAAAAAACCCTTGTGTGTTCATATTGAATCATGCAATTCAACCAGGTTCCCAATATAGCTGCTTGGAGATTAACCTGTTCCTTGGAATAGGTCCTGGTGGATGTTCATCCATGAATTAGCGTTGAAGTGATTTTGTTTATTGTACTTTCCATGATACGGGAAAACCTGAAGCAGTGGTGGCTACAAGAGCTGCTGCAAACTCGTTGTTCCGGTCCATTGAAAATTGCATGTACGCTTGCAACTTCCTTAAAATTTTCTGCAGTTGCATGCCAGCTTCTGAGCTCCACTGATCAGCGCAACTAGCGTTCACCCGGGCCTCCGGGCAGCTTTGTAACTCTCCCGTCTGTGATTGCGCTTGCTGGGAGTGGGTGACATGGCCAACCTCCTGCACGCTGGCGTGTCCACGGAAAGCACCAAGGAAACTCGGCTGGTGCTCGAGCTGAGGTTTGCAGGAGTGTCTTAGAGTAAATGAGGTGGTCATTAATCAAGGCTGGGGTTTCCTTTACTTGATGAAAGCTAATTAGGACTTGCCGAAAAATACGCATTTTAAATGGCCTAGTTAAACTGTTTAACACTTTAATTTAGCTGTAACTAAGGCCTGAAGTTTTGATTATTGTTGCGAAATGGGAGAAGAGTTTCTGGTATGTAGCGGTCAGAGGTATTTTGGGGAAATGCGTAGTTACATTGTAGCTTGCCCCACCAGCCAGTGGAATGAAAAAGAATGAGGATCCCGCTTTTGCCAGCCTGGATGCAACAGAGATCAACCTGATCCCCAAACCCACTGGCTGAATTTGACTCAAGCCTTTCCTTTCGTCCTAAACTCCCCATTATTGTTTTAAGTACATGTATTCAGTATTCCTGATGTCTGTCCTAATGCTGCATAGCATTTCTGTAAAATATAAAATACCTTGTGACACTTGCCATTTCTTTCTATGTGTGCGACCTCTGGAATAACTCCAAAGCTCTGGAAAAGAATGAGATTTTCAGTAATGGCTACAGGCAGTAAGGGCACAAATACCATTGAGCATCAGGGGGAATTATGCTCCTAAGTTGCTGTAAGTGCTTTTGAAAGTCACGCCCAAAATGTGTCATTAAGCACAAGATATGCTGCTAATGTTTTTTAAAGCAGATGTGTGGTATAAATGAACAATAAAATGTAAGGTGCTTTATAATGTTATTCTTGTGGAAGAATTGTTAAATACATAATTATTACAAACAGCTGAATTTTGGAGAGCTTTCTTGTCAGGATTGCAGTTTGGTATGTTGATATTCATTCAGCTCTAGAGAGAGACCAAGGGACTGAGATTTCAGGGCAGAACTCCTTTACTCCGTTGTTAATCAAGAAGAAATTTCTATATATTCCTACTGAGACAAGAAAATATCCCCAGTTTCCAAGAAATGTTCTAGTACACTGATTGTTAAATGTAAATGAGACCCTGTCATTAAAATCCATAGATTCACAGTGCTAAATGACAAATTGCAGTTACCACATCGCTTAATACACCATTCTTTTATTTTGATATCTTGAAGGTTTGTTACCGCTTAGCGGTGTCTCTGAAGTTTTCTGGTGGTTTCGGCTAGTGGCTTTCTTGTGTCTCCAGTGGCAGTTAGTTTTCCACTGACCCTCGAATCTCCTGAAGGCAGGAGAGGGGCTGTTACTCTGTGAACAGATTTCTCATGCTTTTCTTTTCACAGTACCCAGACTATCTTTTTTGATGTGCCACGTGTTCTAAAAAGGCACCATTTTGCCCTCCTTCCTTATCGGTGCCCGATTGCATTTCAGCATTGTATACCTATTAATTAGATTTTAATTTCTGAATTCTCTTCTGAAGAGGTGCTTATTCTTTTGGGAAACGTCTCTGGCGTTTTGCCTGTGCCCAAGCTGCTAGCCCATCGCATTGCTGCATATTTACGGGGCTGTGCGCTTCTATTAGCAATTGTAGTTACATATTTAAACATACTTCACATAAGTAATTATGTTTTATGGCCTGTAGCCAAATTGACTAATTCTGCTTCCTCGAAGCTCTGTAAAAATATACATATTTAGAGCTTGGCTAAAACTTCCCTTTAGCTACTCAATGACATTTCCCTAAGGTCAGGCTGGTTT
The DNA here is from genome assembly GCA_013401275.1 of Pandion haliaetus. Taxonomy (NCBI): domain Eukaryota; kingdom Metazoa; phylum Chordata; class Aves; order Accipitriformes; family Pandionidae; genus Pandion; species Pandion haliaetus. The sequence continues at coordinate 160,905 of VYZV01013274.1, read as the reverse complement.
AAGTGGGCAAATAAAGGTGTTTCAACATAAGAAAATTTTGAACCAAGTTTTCCCTTCTGTGTCTCTCCTCCTTTTTTTGAGCCTGTCTTTGGTGGCAGCTGCGTCCTTTTCTAGCCGAGGGCGCAAGTTTTGCGTGACGTGCTGGTTGGGTTCCTTTGCATCCTCGAATGCAAAAGACCTGTCTTAAATAAGCAACTCGGGTCTCTGTTTTTTTTTAAAAAACATCACACAGAGCAAAAGAGTGGGCTGGCTGGTTGCAGTATCACTGCAGAGAGGAAAACTCAACGTGGCCCGGCAATGTGTGTTTGCAGACAGAAAGCCAGCCGTACCCTGGGCTGCATCAAAAGCAGCGTGGCCAGCAGGTCGAGGGAGGGGATTGTCCCCCTCTACTCTGCTCTGGTGAGACCCCATCTGCAGTACTTCATCCAGATCTGGGGCCCCCAACATAGGAGGGACATGGACCTGTTGGAGCGAGTCCCAAGGAGGGCCATGAAGATGATCAGAGGCCTGGAGCACCTCTCCTACAAAGACAGGCTGAGAGAGTTGGGGTTGTTCAGCCTGGAGAAGAGAAGGCTCCAGGGAGACCTTGTAGTAGCCTTCCAGTACCTAGAAGGGCCTACAAAAAAGCTGGGGAGGGACTTTTTACAAGGGCACGTAGTGATAGGACAAGGGGTAATGGCTTTAAAATGCAAGAGGGTAGATTTAGGTTCGACGTAAAGAAGAAGCTCTTCACTGTGAGGGTGGTGAGGCACTGGAACAGGTTGCCCAGAGAGGTTGTGGATGCCCCATCCCTGGAAGTGTTCAAGGCCAGGTTGGATGGGACTTTGAGCAACCTGGTCTGGTGGAAGGTGTCCTTGCCCATGGCAGGGGAGTTGGAACTAGGTGATCTTTAAGGTCGCTTCCTACCCAAACCATTCTATGATTCTGTGAAATACGGACCAACTCTGGGCTTGGTTGCTGTGCTGGAATGGGTGAAGTAAAATGAAGTGGCTGGCTTTACAAACGATTTCATTTATAGTTGTTGGTTTTTATTTGTGGTAGAGCCGATTACAGGCAGGCAATTGTCAAAAATAAGGAAGCGCTGGGAAGAAATTTTTCCTTGTGTTGAGCTTTGTGTGGCATGGTGATCGTGCTTTACAAGTTCTGTGTCCCCTCCAAAGCATCCATTATTGACCGCTGCAGGGTAGGGAAGGCAAAAAGCCCTTGCCTGGCTTATCCAGTGCGGTTTGGTGGGGCAGCTGAACTGGCTATGGCCCAGCATTTCTGCCTGGTGTGTGCAACTGTAATTCCATTTTTGAGCCCCAGAATCCCACCTGACAGCTCGCGGGTCCTCTTGCCGTCATGCTAATTGCTTGGCGTTGTCCGGGTTTTGGTGCATGGTATTCACGTGCAGAGATCTCCCTTTTCACAAGTGGGTTTAAGACATACACCAGCTTGGAGGGGGAATTTTTTATTTATTTGTTTTTGCTAGCCTAAGTTAGGTTTAAAATGTGAAGCCATTAAATGATAAAAGCAACACACATGCCTGTAGAGGTCAATTTAACTGGTACAGCAGCACAAAAATACACAAAGGACCTATGTAACAAAACCTAATCGGCTTTAGCTTGAGGGTTACCAGAACCCACATCTTTCAGATTGCTGCTATCAGTTACGTTTCTACAGTTCAGCACTATTTATTTATTGCAATTGAAGCACAATATTTGTACCTATTAGCCTTTGAGTTTCTTTTTTAGCTCCCTCCCTATAAAGCAAGATGCAGCATTATTATTAAACTGTTCTCGGGGCTAAACACTGTGAATGTTATTCATGTCTGTGTTTATTAATAAAGAAGGAAGAGGGAGAAGGTTTAGCCTGTCTGGTTTGCTTGACTTGCATCAAGGATACTTTGTAAGAGAGCGAGCTTTCAGTAAGTATTTGAAATTGCATAATGAAAAGGTTCTGGAAATAATTATAAAAATCAAACTGAAATCACTTTGAGAATTGTTGAGGGTTTTATTTTTTTACATTTAAATTGGCAATGAAGTGTAATGAAGACAGTCAGAAATAACCCCTGACGCCCACGCAGGGTATATATAGAGATTGTATTTACTCTGCTGTGCAAGCATCTACTGCAAGATGGCACATTAAAATGTGAACAAAACAGCACATCCACGCTCCTGGATGCCGCAGTGCTGTTACAATCTGATAAACAGTTCGAGTGTGGAGTGCATGCTGTGTGCATGTATTATCTCTCCGTTACGTTCTGCGTTCTGGCATTTAGCGTCCACTATCTTTGTCTCCATGAAACGCTGCAGCCGCTCAGGACTGCAGTTCAGCATGGGGGGGATATTCTCAGGCTGTCCTTCTTCCTCTCTCAGGGCAATTTTCCAAACGTTAGCCAAAACCAGCTGGTTTGTTCGGGAACGCTCTTAACTTCCAAACTTTCCATGTTTTGCACTTTATGTTGCCATGTATGTGAATCCATAGGTAATAGTTCAAAGGAACCCTTTTGTCACGTAGATTTGCAGCTGGGGATGATGATGTTTAGGCTGCCAGGGGTATCTGGCAGGGCATGGTATCTAAAATTAACATAGCTCTTATAGGGCATTGGTGCAGTCTTCAGCTGCAATATTCCAGTGGCACATTCTATTTTCTTTTAGGTTTAAGCTTTTTCTTTCCCACTACAGAATTGTTTCCAGTCCTTGTAGATATTTATATGACCTTCAGTGTGTCATCTCTTAATTCATTTTGTACTGAATATGCAGCATATTGAGACAGGAGCTTTAGAGACTCATCTCAGAGGATATGTTAACTCTAAAAATCAAATGCATCAAATTTGGGAAGAAAAGCCCAATTGTAAGTAACCAACCTCTTCCACCCTGCCACCCCCCCCCCACCCCCCCCAGCTCCTTCACCTCAAAAAATGTCATATTGCCTATATTTGTAGGTGATAATTTAGCACGAAAAGCATTTTGAGCTCTCTGGAATGAACGTTTTGACATTCAAGTGGATGTTTGCTTTCACATTTTCCATATTTCTGTGTACCTCTGCGAGAAATGCATTACAGAATTTTTGTATCTGAAGTTATCAAAAAATGTTTTAAATGCTGGTAATTAATTCTCGGCTAATGATTTCAGCATGGGTTATTCTGGCTGAGAATTACAGGTAGAGGTTGAATTTGGAGTTGGAGTTTATTATGTTCCTGTCCTCCTTCCTCTTCCCCCTCCCCATTACTTCCTGAATGTTGGAGAAGAGCTGGTAGAAGGATATGGGGTTTGTTTTGTTTGGCTGGTTTTGGTTTGATTTTGGGTGCTATGGTGGGGTTGGTTTGGGGTGTGTTTTTTTGGTTTGGGTTTTTGGGTGTTTTTTGGGGGGTTTTTTTGGACAATGAAAAATCAGCTTTCTGGTCAGCAAAAATGCACCATTTATCTACTGTGCATGCGGTTTTTAGGATGCAATCCTGTGGCCTCCCATTTCATGTGTTCTCGCTCTAATTAAAAGGAGTGTTCCTTAAAAATGTAGGTATGGTAAAGAGGAAGAAAAAAATGTGTGGCTAGTTGTTGGCAGCAACTACTGTTTGCAAAGGGATGTCATCACCTTCAAAATTTGTTGTTTGTAAGAACGCTTTTTTACCTCCCGGTGTTGCGAGTAGCATTTAAAATAAGCAATACTGAGAAAAGATCATCAGAGTTCTTGTATTTTTCCAGGCTATTTTTGTGAAGATACCTGTGCAAGTACATTCAAAGAGTTTTTTCTATTTTGTATAGATTTTTCACATAGCTGCAGTAGAGAACAAAGGTTTCATATTGGAAAAAAGTATTATTTGTAAAGTCTTATGGGGAAACTGGGACAGACAAGGTATGTAAATTAAGTTCTAACTCCTGTAAATTGTAATAGATTTAAAAAGGTGATTGGCCTTTTATTTTATAATCTTATCCAGATACTGTCCTGCAATATAAACAATAAAATTAAATTGTTGTATTCTGTATGTGGTTTTCATCGATTAATGAATTCTTGATGTGGAAAGTCTTGAAGAGATAAGTTCACAATAGCTTAGATGTACGCTGTGATGCCATGATGTGTTATTTACTAATTCTAGTTTGTGCTTTTCTTCTCTCTTTTTTTTTTTTCCCCTCCAGAATATTTTTGTCTGCATTTATTAGTGCAGTAGCGAAGTTAGTGCAGTAGCGAGTTTTCCCTTGCAGAAAAACACAGTGGACAAGAAGTAATGTTAAGCCTACCGCATACCTAGAAACTTACTTTGTAGCTGTAAAATAAATGACTTTTTGGTGACAGTCACGTTCCACAGAGTGGTGCGGCGACTTTGCCCCGTCTAGGTGCTGCAGTAACGCCTGGGTAGAGTTATGTGCTCGTGAGGGCTAGCTAAGGTAAGGAAACCCAAGGGATGGCCCGGCATTGTATCTGTACCAAGTGAAGGTTTGCAACAATAGAGGTTTCTAGATTTACCTTCGCTTAGGAATGTAATAAAAGTGCATCTGCCTTGCCTTTGTTGGCATTTAATCTGGGGTTGGTTACAACATACTAGGCACCACTTGGGGAGGGGGGAACAAACCAGAACAAAACATCACCGGTGATATTTAGGTCCAGTCTTGCATCCTCTGAGGGCACCGCAATCTTTCACACAGACTGAAGTGTTGTGACTACCTGTTTCCAGTCGTTCCTCAAAGTTTTGACAGCTCTCTTACTCTGCCCCACTGTGAGACAGAGAAACTGAGACCAGGGGAGGCAACACCGAGGACGCTGCAGCTCTGGCAGTGGGGTGCTGGGGTGGGTGGCAAAGTCTGGGGAGAGCCCTGCGTCCCCCCACCTGGCCCAGCTCTCCGCCGCACCTCTGCCTTCGCTCCTGATGGGGCTTGGGTAAAGCTGGGGCAGGTGCCCTGAGGCTGCTGCGGCGGGGTGAGGTTTGCTGGGTTTATACCAGTTTTGTCCATTGGACTCCATCGCTTTAGAGAAAGCGAGGAAATTCGGCAGCCAAGGTGGATTTCCATCCCCGGCTCCCCTCTGTGTTGTTGCAAGCGTTTGCAGAACATATGGTATGTAAGAATCACCCGTTTCTCCGTGAGATCCCAGCAAATTCTCAGCATATCAGGGTGAGATACTTTTAGAGCGTCTCTTAACTCTTTAAGCGCTGAATTTCTATCCTGGAGCGTTGCATGAAAACATATGGTTCACCCCCCACCCGGTGTTGTGGTTGTTTTTTTATGTTGCAGGTTTTTTTTCCTGTTTTGTTTTGTGTGTGTGGTTGGGGTTTTTTGTTTGGATTTTTTTGTTGTGAATTGGTTTTTGTTTTTTTTTTTTCCCAGAGCAAGACAGAGGAAAAATACTTGGTACCACCTCTAATTTTTGGTCGTGTGGCCTTTTGGGAATGACACTATTTTATCTTTGCTAAGCTTTTGCCCACATTTTGAATGACAAGCCTCTCAAATGATGAACTAAGTGCAGACCAGACTCTGACCTTTCTGCATGCATTGGAGGATTTTTTCCCCATCACTAGTGCTACCTGTCTGATTTTGAGCAGTATTTTACTTGCTCACCTCTACCTTCCTTGTACCTCTTAAAACAATGTTTCATTTCTGGTTTTTTTTATTCTTGGAAACATTGCACTGAGCATAAATATTTCATGTTATATTTGCATGTCTTCCTTACCACTGGACTGCTATACTTAATAAATAAAAAGACAGAAAAATAGTTGCTACAGTTGCTTGTTACACAGAACTCAAATTTTAATGACTGATGTAAATACAGGTCTTCAAGTTTAAATCTGTTTTAAAAAAAACCCACATCACCAAGACAGTGTTGATTATGAGAAAATGGGGACATTAAAGCGTGTTCTTAAGACCATAAAATGGCATATAATCTGCACAATAAACAGGGTTTTTTAAATGTTCCTGTACCTTGAAAATAGTCAGTAGACATGTGTATGAACACTTGGGTTGTTTTTTGTTTGAAGTCACTTCCTAAAGTGTCCCCCACCCTACGAAGACATATGGGATCAGTGACCAAAAACTGCAAGGCATAATCTCATTTTTGTTTTTACATAAGCATTAAAACCTGTGTATTATTAACACTTTCAATTCTTTTGGAAAGTAAAGTAGATCCCAAAGTAGATCCAGGGCTTTGTTTTTTCGTTGCCATGTTTCAGATTAGAACAGACCGCCAAAACAAGGATAAGCGACGTTGCTGTATTTCCGTATGATTACAATGAGTGTCATTGAGTATCTCATTGATGGTACGTCTATCACAGCAACTAAATGCTATGGTTTAATTTCATTTTTTGACCTTCCTGCTAAAAAATGTCTTGGTCTAATTTTCAAATATTTGATATCTTCTTGTTGTCTTTTCTAAGTTTTGTTTATTTCTGCAAATGTGCTTTACTCCTTGTTATTCCAAAATAATATTTAAATATTCCAGCGCTGTTGGAACCTGTAGGATTTTTCACACCTAAACCTGTGGCAGGTGCATCAAGCTAAATATACTGATGGTACACACAGGTCCAGACCTTTTTATTGGAAACGGGATGGTGTTGGTCTTGCCAATGGTGATTTTCGCCCTTTTCTGATGGTTAGACAACAGGCAGTAGTGCAGCAGGGTGCTCAGGAGCTATTCTTTTCCAGATTGCTGGTTTGACAGGGCTTTTTGAATAAGGCTATGGTGTTTATGTTAACGCAACATACATAAAAATAGTTCTTCTTGCATCCTATTAGTGGTGGTGGTTTGGTGGTGGTTTTTNAAGATAATGCTGCCAACTGTCGTGGAGACGAGCTAGGTAGATAGTTAGTATATTTGTAATGTTCTTTTCCCTCCCCCGGCCTTCCTTTCAAAAGAGCTTTAGCATCGCTGGAGTCTGCAGCTCATTCTTAAGGATAAATTTACCCAAGACTGAAATGCAGTTCCCTCTGAGGTGAATCAAAGTGGTTGTTACAGCTCAGTTCAGCACTGAGGTGGAAGAGTGTAACCTCAGGTTGAAAGTGCGGGAAGCACTGCAGACGTGGATGGGGCGATGCACGTGCAGGATGACACTCGGCCAGGTCACGCAAGCGTGGCAGGGTGCGTAAGGGGTGTCTGCTCCGCCATCCTCGTGTAACCCCGCTTCCAAAACCCTGCCCTTGGCAGACCCACCTCTGCCAGGTTTGTGGCCCTTGACACAGCATTGCCAACCGAATTTTGTCAGGCGTGCGAAATGAAAGCTAACCAAATAACTGAAAACCGCGGTAACAAATAACTCCAGAGCACCTTGCTAATACTTCTGAGGCTGCATGAAGTAGTACTTTTTAAAAGCCTGTGTTGTGGTTTTGATACAATCTTTGTCTGATGGAGGCACTTCACACTCTGTAACCTTCCTGCAGATGATGGCTGTGCTGCAGACTGTGGCTATGGCCGGAGGACCCCCGGGTTTGGACAGGTCGAATGCCAACGGTGACTGAGCTTGCCCGCCCTTCCTCCCTTACGCTGCTCCCAGTGTCAGCGTTGGTATTCAAGTGATAATCTTGCCTCATTTTCACTGGCTGATAATGGTGATTAACCTTTTCAATTTTGACATTATAGATAATAAATCAAGCGTATTGGTATTGCATCTGCAGTGGTAAAAGTTTTTAAAGGATGACAAAACGGGTTAAAACTACAGCAAGGGCAGTATCCGTGCCCATCTTGTAAATCTGCGCTAATTACTGTGCAGTTGGGGAAATTTTAGAATGTGCACTTCCTTGCACTGCGTGCAAGCCCGGAGTCCATATGCAGAAACAAGAAGTGATTTCGGTAATCTGTTTATAGTGTCGGACCTCTTGCTATTTCCAGATTCTCTTCCCCCCCTGCTTTCAGTTTGTCAAAGGAACAAATCCTCTGAGGATGAGAGCTCCTACGGGGTAAGGCAGCGAGGGTGGCAGTGGTAAAGAGAAGAGAAATCCAAATGCAGTCTTGTCTCCTCTCCTCCATTGCTGTGCCAGATGGGACTTCCAGACCGGCACATGGTGGCTTTCTATTCCTGGCGCCATTTGGGGATGACGGTGCAGCGCCTCTGCCGCGGGACACACAAGTCTCTGTTTACACGGTTGTTCCTCTGTATCCGAGAGCAAAGGGTTAAGGTGTGCAGTTTCTGCTGTTCCTGAAATGTAGATTTGTGAAGATCATCAGCTGGAATCGTGGTTTGTTAAGCATTTTGCTTTCTGGCATCGCCACCGGATCACGGATAGAAATGTGTAGCCGTCAAAAGTGGCAGCTAGGAAAACAAGTTGTCACTGCCAGGCTGGATGTAGGCATCTCGTGGTCCCTTTGTGTGCTCTCCTGCTTCCCATCACATCCCTGCTCCTCCCCGAGAACTTGCCCAGACGATAACATGCCGGCTGCTCGACGTGCGACAGGTATCATTTGCTTAGGTTTAATTTGCCATGGTGCATCAGAGTGCTGGTAGTCACATGATAGCTGGAGACCTAACTGTGGGTTCGTTCTTGGAGATATTGTTAATTAAATTTTTTATGAAGGAGCTGAGGCACACCAGCAGTGATCTCCTTTCAAGCAGAAATGTAGCAGGCAGTTCCCAAAGAGACCTCATCTGCTCTCTTCTCTATGAAAATCAATTAGTGTTATGAATGTGTGATAGCTTCTTAAAAAAATCTGTCATGATGGAGAAGTCTTTACACCTTAGAATAGTAAAGGGAAGGATGTCTCTCTTGCTCTTCCTCCCTTCCCTTCTCCCTCCCCTGCTCTGGCTGCTGAGCATGGCTGTGGGTGTCCACTTGAACTTTTTTGTTGTTCAGAGTCTTCAAGGTTTTTTCTTTCTTTTTAAGAGGAAACAAGGACAGAGTTGTTCTGCTTGATAAGGACAATTTGGAAATTAAGAAATCCTTGCTTTGATACCTATTACTTGATCAGCGTCCCCAGGTATGGGATTGCTGGGGCAAATTCTTGTTTCGAGTTTACTAAGTAGCACTTTTTATTTAGCGAGTGACCCAAGGTACGTGCCGTAGATGTGGCATTATCATTGATTTTGTAATGGGGCAGCCATTTGTGCTTCTACTTAAATGCTTTTTTAATTCTCTCTCTCTCTCTGCAGTGTAAACACCGTCTCATTGTTGACTGTGTGTTTGTTTTTTTGAACTTCCTATCCAAGCTTAAATGCCGATTTTATTTCTTCCTTGCACACCTTATTTCTGCCTAAGCAGAGCTACACACTAAAGAAGAAAAATATCATACTTATATGCTAAAATGCTTAATAGCTATGTAGCAGTTATAGACAAAAGATCATTTTCTCAGCATGACAGTGTTACTAGAGTAAATGACTTCAACCAATCGAAAAAGGTGATGTTTTCAGTATATATTTTTGCCTAAGCCTTTATTTTCCATTGTTGCTGATACAATATTTGACATCTAGAATATGCTTTCAGGAGATTTTTCTAAACAAAGTGTATTAAAAAAGAAAATTAGGTATTAATCTGTGAAAATATAAAAGTTGCTTTTGAAACCACCTTCCCAAAAACATGCAAAATGGAGAGTAGCAATTTTCCTTTTTACCTGGGATACTGAAATTTTACCACCGCTGTTCTACCTTCTTGTCACTCTTTTGTTCACTCTGTCACAGAAGTGACTTTCACCCATGCAAAATGTATGATTGCACAGGCTTTGACCTTTAAAAAATGCACTGTTGTTTCCTTCCAATCAGTCCTTACGAAATTAGCACAGATATTAGCTGCTTTGACTCTCCTTGTTCAGACCTTAAAAACAAGGCTATTATCGCTGAGGCAGGAGGGTAAACCCACCTTCTCCCCACCTCCAAAAATAAATAGAGACAAACCAAATAAACCCCAAATATTCTTAGGCCTGCAGTTACCTTGCTGAGACCTGTTGTAGAAAGAGAGGAAGAAGGAAATTAGTTTTGAATTCATCATTTACACAGTTAATCCATCACAAGCGTCCAGCCCACAGAGCCGTGGAAGACTGTTGCCCTGGGGGCGGACGGTTTCCCAAACGGGAGACCGCGAGCCATGGACGTCCAGGCTCTGGCAGCATCCTCGTCTCAACCGTTAGTGAAGTACCGAGGGCACTCTGGGTGCTTTGGGAATTCACGGTCCACATGGATTTGGAAGGAAAAAAAAGGCCATTCTGGGATGCAGGGAGAAAGTGGGTGTTGCTTTGTTCTGGGGCAGCCAGGAGCGGTGATGGGGAGGAGGAAGCTGGGATCATCAGCTATCCCTCTTGCTCTTCTTCACTCCAGAGCATTTCTTCTTTTCCTCTGCCTGGTACCTCATTTTCTTAATTTTTTCTTTCCTAGTTCTTTACCTTCCCAGCTATGCCCATCAATAAAATCATGTGAATAGATAGTCATTTCTGGCCAGCGTAGTGGTGGTCCTGTTTCGGTTTGCTAAACACCTTTTTCTCTCCTAATGTCTGTTAAGGCTCCAAGCTATTTTGTCAAGGACTGCAAACTACGTTTTGCATATAACTTTGCACTGTGGGGTCCTGCTACTGTTTGGTCTTTAGGCACTCCCACAGATAGGTGTATAGGAATTCCTGAAATTTAATCAATTTCAGATTCTTTTTGGTTTTTTCTTTCTCCTGCCCAACCCAACCGACTGTTGGAGGTTCTTGGAACAGTCTCAACACCTTGTTGCAGGCGATTGGGTTCCCAGAGAAGTATTCCTTAGCCTTTCCTTATAGCTTCTCATCTGCAAGAGAGAGGTGAATAATTCAGGCATAAGTTAAAGGAATATCATAAGCATAAATTGTTATTTGAAAAATGTTTCTGGAAATGTTTTAGCTGCATGGGATCTTCCTGTTTCCAAAACGTCGGAGTCAGGATGTATGTATTTTGTGGTTTATTTAGCAAACACTTTTAAGCACGTGCTTACATGCTGCAGCGAGCCAGAGTCTAAGGAGGCAAGCTTGGGATGACTTGTGTTTTATCTCCAGGTGATGGATGAGATTTCTGCTTCCTTTGTGTTTTCTGCAGTTGAGAATGTGTCAGCTCTTAGTGTGAGAGGTGCCATCAGCGTTGTACCAGGCAGAAAAGAAGCAAGTATAAGCAGCTGAATTTAAAGGGTGGAAGCTGTTTTTTTGTGGGAAGTAATAATTTTCTGTTCTTATAAAAATCCTTCCCCTCTGAATTTCATTCTGGAGCCCACCCTGGGCCTGGCAGTCTTCTGGGTTCGGCAAAGGCTTTCTGCTGTTTCATTGTTGGTGCATCAACCTCCCTGATGCTGTAAGCAAGGTGGCACTGCACCGCGCTCTGTGTAGTTGCCGGTGGCAGTTTGAAGGATTTAAGGTGCAACTTTGTACACTGTACAAACCAAACTGGTGAAGGCGGATCTAATTTTCAATTCTGGCACAGTTTTTAAACATTTACATGGAAGTAGAGTATTAATGATCCAGTGGCTGTTCCACACCAGGTTATAATGCATTTCAAAGTCCTACAGGCTACTGAATTTTGTACGTGGGCAGGTTGAGTAGATCTTTGATTGAGCTCACAGGAAAAAGAAAGAGAGCGTGGTGTGGCTTTCAGAGGGTGACTGTATTCTGAGCTTTGTGTCCATGTTAAATAGAAACAGAGTTAGCACCCGCATCTTTCTGGTGTTGTAGTAACTACAGGGCATGACTTACACCAAGCAGTAGGCAAAGAAAGGTGTTTGCAAAGCCTGGTGTGATACTTAGTTTTACCTCTTCCTGAGGTTTATCTTTAACTGTGTTTATTTGTGTGAGGAGGAAATAGTCAAGTCAAAGTATGCAAGAAGTGTTCGTGCTCTGCAGGCTCCTCTGCAGCAGGAGTGCGTATATGGATTTGTTACTGACTTCCTGTGGTTAGCTGCTTGGATGATGATAAAATATATCCTTTCCCTTATGCACAGGTGCATCATTTGAGATCGCTGGAGTCACTACTTGCCTGGAGGCTTTGAAATTATCTTAGGGAGCAGAAGGCAAGGACGGTCTTTCCGTGTGCTGTCAACAGCCCTTGCCCTGGAATTCATTTATCGCTAGCTTGGACCTGTTGCATTTACCTTGTTCAGGAGATGTTGACATGGGACCTCTGTTGTTCAGTCTGTTACGCATCTTACTGATGCCAGACACGTTTCAGTAGTTTAATAATATAACACTATCTGGACTTCTTTATCCTTAAAAAACAAACAAAAGCCTTCTTGCCCAAAAAGCCCTTCAACACCTACATTAAAAGAATATGTTTTGCAAAGAGGATCTCTGGGAAATCCTTCAGTTGTACAGTTTATATTGTAACGGTTTAAACAACCTGGTATTTTGTTGATTATATGTGTCCCTTCTGTTTGGATAGCATTCAGTAAATGGCTAGGTGTTTACACCTAGCCACTGAGCTCATCATGAATAATCCAGACCACCATCTGAATGATCCAGATCCTTCTTGTATTTCTGTCTACTCACTGCATGCCAGCCATCTTGTTTACAAAACTCAGGTATTTCAGTAACATGAGTGTAAATCCAAATCTGCCCTGCTGACACTGCCGACAGAACTTGTTACCGAATCAGGCAGAGATTGACAAGACTTTTCCCGTTTGTTTTGCATCACTTGCTGCTTCCCATCAAACCAGCAAGCTGAAGGAGGCAGGGGTCCTGCAGGAAAAGAAGTATGTGATCTCTTAAAGACTGAATAGCAGTGTGTGTACACAGGGGACAGCACTGCATTGCACAAGTGGTCTCTGCTTAGATGCTGTCAGATGTGGAGTCTTTAAGCTTGGACTTTTTTTTTCATGGAATTCTTCAGGGTTTTAGAAAAGGGGGGAAAAAAACCCCGCTATCTTGTGGAGCTCTGTGCTGTACAGCAAAAAAAGATGCTGTGTTTTAATAAGAAGCTGCTTCCTTTCTTCTTTGCCTCATAGAGTATGCTCATCTCGTGTTGATTGAGCCGTAACTCTCTTGGGCACCTTTGCAAATACAGTCTTGTTTCGCGGGAATTATTCTGTGCTTCCTCTCGTCCCCATCCGCTCACCACCTTCTACATGATGTAGGCATAGGAAATGGTGCCTACCTTAGGGGCCGACCCGCTCGGGCCAGAAACTACCTTGCAAGTACAAGGCACGATGTGTCTTCAGAGATACGATCCACGTAGCGAGTGAGATATTCATGTTCTGTTACTTTGCAAAATCTCGAAGGTAGGACGTGCTGTTTCATGTTTTGGAAACCCAGGCTTCCCAGCATAAAGGTGTTTACCGTGATTTCTGAGATGTAAATGTTCATGAGATAGCTGGCTTTTAAAAGGAGCCTGGATCAAAATTTCAGGCTAATGAAACCTTTCCATCCCCCTCCCCACCCCAGGCACCAGGCTCCTTCCAGCCTCCAGAGGAGCTTGGCTGCTCCGGTCTCAGCATGTCATGCATTCAGGGCACCTTGGGTGATGGGGGGGAGCGATTTGGTGAATACTGCACTTGTAAATCCTGTTGCTAGTCCCTTGCCAAGGTTTGTGGATGCATAGGAGAACGGATTAGGGAATAAAAGAGCGCTGGTGAAAATAGCTGCGGCATGATGGAAGCCCCTCATTTTGCTGACACGCAGGATGCTTAAAAACAAAGGGTAGTCCCCCCAAGTTTCAAGCATCGCCATGTAATCTTTTCACCGTTGAATTGAATTGCTCCCATGGTCTCTAATGGGAGTTGTGTGGCTAACTCCCCTGCACTGGGCTTTGATGAACAAGCAGGGGTTAATATTAAAGCAGAGCATGCTGCTTTAGAAATGGGGAAAAGTAGATGCAAATTACTGTGAATGCTAATTGTTTCTATTTGAAAATTCTTGTAGTGTTTTTCTGAAAACACTTCCATTAAGTAAGCATTAGGTGGATAGCTGAACTGTTTGCAGAAAATCTCCTCAGTCATGTGCGGAGGGGCACAGTTGCGTAAGAAGATGAAAAATGCATATGGGGCCTTCTGGTCTATTATATACTCTTCTTTGGGAGGTTGTAGCTGCGTGTGTGTCACACAAGGAGAGGTTAGAGTACACTTCAGGCATTTGTTTAAAAAGAGGAGAGGGGACAGTTTCCTAAATCCAAAATCCTGGCTTGGGGAGGTAGCATAGGGGTGTCTGTTATTCTCGGGCAGAGCAGGGTGGGGAAATAAGAGAAACCTGTTTATATGAGACACAGGCAGGTACCCATACCCAAGACAGCCTTCCCAGCGGCTGCACTGCTGGTTTTGTAGGCATCACTGAGGCTTTTTTGTGCAATGGGGGCCTGATCCCATCCTATTAAGTAAGTGAGGATCTCTTCACTGATCGCAGCATACGAGGGCGACGGCCCTAAGAAAAGAGCACAGTGGTGCGAGCTCTCATGGTAGTCATCCAGGTAGGTAGGGTCAGCAGCGGTGAAAATAGCTCTGCTGGTCCCCGAATACTGGGTTTTAATTGGATCAGAAGTTGGGTCCCATCAAATTAACTGGGAGCTGCCATAGCCTCTTCATGCTTCCAGGCCCCCTCTCTTCCCTCCTACGTGTGCTCAGGTGAATCCGGTAATTAGATTGAAAGGGAAGTGGGGTAGATGCTTCTGTGTCATGCTTCAAACCTTTCATCTGGATTGAGCCTTGGCAGCTGTGCTGAACATATGAAAGGTAAGAGGGCAGCTGGCAAGGTTTGCTGTGAAAGAGTGGGAGGAATAAAAACACGCCTGCCTTCCCCCTCTGTGCTCCACGTAGGCCTGCGAGGGCAGTGCCTGTGCATGCCTGTGCATGCGTGTGCATGCGTGTGCATGCGTGTGTGGCTGCTCGCCTGCCAGCACGTGCAAATGCCCAGGGGTGGTTTTTCTGCCAAAGACCACGTCCAGTGCTTACCGTGTTTAAGAGGCAAAGACAAGTGATGCCGTGCTTTAAAATGCAGACTTCAGGAGAACGTCAGGCAGCAGAGATGGTTCAAGGATCAGTTGCTCTTTGCTTTAACGCTCCTCTAATGCAACGGAGGTTGTTGCAGATCACGGTTTCAGGGCTGTGCTGGCTTCCCAGTCCTGAGGCTCTAAAGATTGTTTCGGCTTTGGCCTTGTTCACACAAGCAAGGCTGGCAAAATGAAAGGGGGATTTGAATGCAACTGTGTGTTTGCCTTCAGCTACGTTGTGATTTAGTGGAGGGTTGGGTTTTTTTTCCTGCTGTTTGAATGTGGCGAGGGGAGAGGTCTTTCGCGCTGGAAGAGGGCAAGGGCGAACGGGAGCTTCAGCACCAGAGCCTGACTTGTACCCCTGTGGTCGGCTGCTCGATGGAGATAGTGCAGTTCTTTGCTGTCTGTGTTTGAATTAGCTCCTTCCATACACTTCGTACGCTGGTTAGCTTAAACCATAAACAAATACTTTGTTTAAAGCAAGAATTTCACAATCAATAATTTTTTTTTTGGTCCTCAGGTTCTTTAATCTCCTTGCCATAGTCTCAGATTAAATACACAAGAATTAGGTTTCAGGGACTGATGGTTTTGCTTGTATTTATCCTTTTGTTTGTGTTGACAGATAATCCCATTACTGCTCTTCTTAGTAGTTTATTGACTGTGATTGCTTTTATTACACGTCTCGCTTTAAAACTCCTAAGCCTATCTGAGCGCTTGATTATACCTTTGGTGCTGAACACCTACCCACCCTCCCAAGGAGTGGACAGAATGATGATGAATATTCTTGAATTTAATACTTTTTAAAAAGAAAAAGACAAAAAAAAAAAAAAAAGGCAAAAAACATGCAGTTGTGTGGTTTCACGAAAATACTTGCTTTGACTTCAGAGGGTTTCAAATCTATTAAAAATTGGCTACAAAATGGTCTGAGCTCCTGGCAGCGTGTCCATTTAGTGAACCGTGCCTTGTTCTGGGCACCGAGGGGTATAACCCAGAGCATAAAATGGTGAAAAAGAGCTCTGGCCTGTTGGGTTGTCTCTCCTTGCTTCTGCAAGGATGAGTTTTGGACAAGCTCACTGTCTAAGCTTTGGAGTTTGTAAAATGGAGCTAATGATGCCATCCCTCCCAGTCCCACCACGCGTCTGGACTGACAGATGAAAAGCACCAGTGAGGAGCTGGACATTATTTTTATCAATGAGCTGTGCATGTGAATATGGCTCATGCCAAGTTCAGTAGGTGCTGAGATCTCTTGATCTTTGGAAGCAGACCCTTTAACTGAGCAACCTTCACTTGGTTTTGGGATTTGATATTGTATTAGCCTGAGAAAACAGAAGATCGTATCGTGTGGAGAGGGGTGTATCTCCCAGGTAAGTGAGCCACTCCAGCTTTCCACTTCTGGTTCTTCCTCACCCGGCTCCTCCCTGCCGTTTTGCTCTCCGTGGTATGAATTATGTGTCATCCCCAGTGAGGTTTTATTTTGGCCATTGCGGTTTTAATTCTGTACATCGGAAGTACGCAAATCATGCTAATGCTTTGAATTATTCCTGCAAGGGGACCGGTCATGAAGAAAACCAGTTACTGCAGCTGAACCGAACCCAGCAGCCTGGGGCTACCACCCAGCAGCACAGCTTTGCTCCAGGCAGCCGTAGCAGCATGAATTACCCTCGGGAAGCCTTCACCACTTGGAGCTGCCACCCGTCCTCCAGGGCAAGGAGAACGGCTGTTCATCCCTCTGTACTTCCAGTGGGGTTGGGACCCAAGTGCTCAGCTTTGGGTCCTTTAGCAGGACATGAGGCTGCACCAATTTTTTGCTCCGCCACAGAGGCTGGGGAGAGATGATGGCTGCTCCTGCATGGCTGGCAAGCCAGATTTGGCTCATGCAGCAGTAATGGTAGGGAACCTCTGTAACGTCAGCATGAGTATATAAATGTGCCCTGCGGGATCGCAGCAGGCACCTGCTTCTCAATTAAATTAAATTAAATTAAAATGAGGAAAAAATGTTTTCGGTGCAAGTTTGCAAATACAGGTCAGTGGAAGGCGAGTTACCAGCTTTATGGCTGAATCCTCACATGACTGAATATTGGTGACTACTGAAATGTTTTTCTGAAGAGTTTCCCCTCTTCCACCCAGCACGAAGCAAACTGGATGGTGTTTGTTTTGTGTGGATGTGCAGGTGATGAAGTGGTATGCCTATTCTTACAAGCCTTTCATATGTGTGGCACAAGAGATTTTGAGCTGTGATACTGTTGTACGCCATGAGCCTATGAAAATGGAGCTTTAAGCAGTATAAAAAATCCAAGATGTTGCCCTTAAATGGGTTGTAAAGCTTCCTAAGGTATAAAAGCCAAAAAGGTGGTTCGTCTGCAGATGGGTCCATCAAGTGTGTGTCATCCCAGCTTTAATGCACCTCTTGTGGGAGGGGAATGTGTCCTGGACAAGCTTTCGGAGAGCTCATCCTGGCCAAGCATCTGCTCTTAGGCCACATGGCTGAGCGAGGTTGGGGCTGTCCTGGAGCACGGGCAGCCTGACCCCAGCGGGCAGAGGTGCCCACTGCCCACGGCACACGTATCTGTGGATCTTTGTACTTCCCCAGTGTTTTTCCATTGTTTGAAACTGTAGAGGTGCTTGAAAGGATGGGGTAAGTTTGCTTGAAGTGCTCAGATGCTAAAAATCTTAATTTGGCTGGTGCAGTGGGAGAGCCATGTGGAAAGGTAGTCTGTGTTTCAGTTATCTTCTGCACTCCTGGGACCTTTTAGAAACACAAACAAGAAAAACCTGAACTTTATGTTAGTAAAACACAAGTCAGTGGAGAAGCTGCTTGCTGTGCTGGAGTTTCACTCTGTGTTAACTGCGGTGAAGTTTCTTCCCTCTGGCTAGGGTTGGTTTTGTTCTGTCAAGCCAAGCTGGAACCATGCAGAAGCTTGACTGCATCTTCTGTGAGTTTTTTGCTCAGGATTAAACTTTATAATTAAGCATGTGGAGGTGCCTTTACACACAAAATGGTGCAAAATTATCTTCCCCCTTCCAGCCTTCTGAAAGGTTAGAAGCAAATGGGTCAGAAGCAAACATCTTTGCTTTTGACCTGTGATGCTCTGGTGTGCTGCAAACGGATAGTCATATGCTTGTCCTCCGTCAGCCTTTTTTTCTTCAAATTCCATCTTTAAATATTGTTCTTATATTAATTTGTAGCCGTTCAGAAACGTACTCCATCAGTTTAAACCAGTGAATTTTCTTCCTTCTTCTGTCTCTGTTACCTGATTGTTTTAAAGACATCAAGAGGAGAACTACATTTTTGCCTTAAAGTTATGTACCTGTTGTAGCTTCACTCAAAATCTAAGCTTACTGTGATTTAAAGAAATTAGCCAGTTTTTTTTAACTAGCCAATGCTTTTTACAGCTTATTTTTGTATAAAGTTTTTATTTTCCTGGATAGTCACTAGGCTTTTTTTCCATTCTAAAGAGCTCTTCTAAATATCAAGAGTCATGAAAACCCTTATACAATTTTTTACGGATTCAGGAAAAATAAAGCCGGATTTTTACTTGAAAGGTAATCGTGGGAAGTAGTTTGGGGTTTGTGTTTTTTATAGGAGCATTCTTAAAGGAGCCAGATTGAGACACCCAAACCTTACTGAGATGCTCGCTCTGTTCTGTTGATCCAGCCTGAAATAGTCAAAACAGTGTGGCCTCCACCCCCAAAATACACAAATGCATCAAAATCTGTGGTGCTGCAGGGGTGTGTTGCGTGAGCTGTGATGGTGCCCAGAAGCCCTTCAGGACCGGCAGTGGTGTTGTGCCGTTGGCAGGTTCCTGCTCCAGCAGGTGCTGGGCTTGGGATCTGAGACAGGGGATAAGGAAAAGGAGAGAAGAAAGGAAAAGGGAGTGGAGTTATTTAAATGGCTCTTGCATGACTTGGTTTTCAGCTAGGTTAAATTTTATTTAATTTTTTTTTAACATAATAATTTTACATTCCCTTGCTTTTCATCCCTTTGGATAATTTAATGTAAAGTTTCAGAGACTGGGTTTTCAGGAGGGTTTATAAGAAAGAGAAAGTGATGGTCAGAGAGATTGTCAGCAAGAGATGTCACCTAAGGAAATAGAGCTATCATTTCATAACAGAAAGTAAGTGGCATTTTGTATTGCATCTCTCAACAGAACATTTTTTGTTCTGTCATTGACACTGCTCCTGAGTTTTTCGCAGAAGTATTTTTCGTGAGATTTTCTATACCACTTTTATTAAGCGTCGGGGGGATGGCATTTTTGTGGAAAGGCTGTGAGTGGACAGATGAAGATGGCGGTTTTGGGGAATGGAGTGGATTGGGATAGATGGGGTGTGACAGGAGGAGATCTTTCTTCTTCCTGAAGAATAACATGTGTGCATTATGGGATTGGGTTTTTTGACACACAGAGGAACTTGTATAAATGGATCATCAATCTTGTCGAAAGGTGGCTTGTTAACCATTACCAGTATATTTGTTTATCTACCAGTGTATTTATCTAGAGCTTACCTAACAAAAATGTGAAGTTTCAAACACAATTTGAAGTGATTGAGGAGGAAAAAAAATCACGTTCTTGTGTTTCATCTTAGCCCAATTTGCCAGTCAGCTCTAGAACAACATTCTTCCATAAAGTAGAAAAAGCATTACTTTTATGATGTGCAGTAAGGTCTGCTTATCATACACACGATTACAATAAACCAGCAGAAATTGGTATCCTTGTGCAATCTCTGCAGGTCTTTCTGTAACGCAGGGATCCCAGGACAGATGGGTGCTGACTGCTGGGGTGTCAGCTTGTGCTGGGGGTCGTGCTGGAGGAGAGCCCATGAACCGTACTGCTTCTGTTTGCAGCACTACAGCCAAGTCAAGAGGTCCTTCTGCATAGGAAGAAACGTTTTGCTTTTGTGATTTGGTTTAGTTTGGGGTTTTTTTCCGGATCTGGGCAAAGTTTTGCAGTGTAGAGCTTGCTCCTTCAGTTGAAGAAGGCAGATAACGCATCAAGATAATGTCACCAGCTTGTTTAGTGGTGAAGTCTTCGGGAATCGGCATTTATCACGCTCCCTCGTGCCTGTGTGCTGCATGATTGATTGTGTGATGCAAAATTGAGCATTGTCAATTTTGTTATGCTCAGAGGCCACCTTACTTTCACCCATATGTTTAAGGGCCTGCTAATAACAGCTAAGCTTGCAAGTGCCACCTGGGGCCATGGTGGGCACTGCTGGCCTGGAGCTTTGTTTGCAGCTCATGCCCCTTTGTCTGGTCCCGGAGCTACAGACATGAGGGGGCATGCCTGATCTGCTGGGCTTTACTGCTAGCCAGTGTTTAAATAACGAAAACTGCTTAAACTGAGCCCCCAGCTGTGAGGTGGCTGGGTGCCAGTTCTGCTCAGGTCTTCGTGAACACATGTAATATCAAAGAAACTCCATTTATTATACCTGTGCTACGTACAGCCCAGGATGGAGATAGCCAAGCTGGGTTGGCTATCCAACCATCCTTGTATAGCCTTGAACCCAAGGGCACGTATCTTTCCATGGCCTTGCTGTTGTACAGGATAAGCATACCCTTTGCTAGCAGGCTCTGCGTGTCTGCTCGGGTCTCTGTTGACCGAGAATGACTTCAAGTGTGCTAAATAGAGCCTCCAAAATGTACACGTGATCAGGGCTTTGCTCGGGAAGAGGCAGACTGCTCTCCAGCCAGCAGTGGAGGAGCCGGGGTGGCCGTCTGGCAGTCAAACCTCATGCTGCTTTGCGTAAGGTGGTTGAAGAGATGCCTTGGAGAAAGTCTCTGCTTTGGTAACTTTGGCCCAGTGTGAGTATCTGAAGTCTGATGATTTGATGTTGGACTTGTTTGTGTTAAGAAGCTTGAAAATGCCAATCTTTGGCCTGTCTCTGAGTGGGAGGGCACATGTCTTAGTCTGTGTCTTGTGGCTCAGGAACTGCAGCTGAAAAAGAAGAAAAAAGCATTTCTGTGAATGGGAGGTGAGGGCAGGGGAAGAAAGCTGTGTTATCCTTTAGACCTACTGTATCTAAACAAGCATAAACCCACCCAGACAGCAAACCCCCTTTCACCTCTCAGGAATATTATCGGGGGTTGGGGGCCTTAGGAAATTATGTAGACAGTAACTCATTTAGATAAAACTAAAAATGCCACCAATTAAAAAAATAGGATTCTCATTTTTGTTTTTAACCACTGTAACCATTAACTGCTACAGTCTCTTGAGGAGGTGAATGTCTCCACACTGCCAGGCTCCCAGGGCCTTGCCAGGGTAACTAAGTTTTTCCTTCTGTTCCTGGAGGACATTCACATGAGACCATGAGGAAGGGCAGTGAGGGGGAAGTGATTGTGACAGCACAAAAACTTGGCAGGGAGATTTGAGTCAAATGTAGTATCTGAAAATTTCTTCAAAAAAATTTTTGGTGGGACTTCAATCGCGAATGTCCTGTTTCCCTACACTTTTCCACTGCCCGTGGTGCTTTGTGTGCGGTGTGGGGTGATGCCCTGCGCTGTGCTTTGGCAGCTTCAGGCCAGGCAGAAGTGCTCAGACTCGTTCTCCGGGTGCAGCGGCCGGCAGTCCCACGCTGTCTCCAAAAGCCTTTCTCGTGGTGCCTGCCTCCGGGAGCATCCCCAGGCAGTAGCTTGCTCTGGGTGGGACCGTGCAAGCCCCTCCGGGGCTATCTGTGGCTGCAGTTCCCCAAATACCTGCAGCCAACCTGTGCCGCTGCTCCCCCTCCCCAAAACACACCACATTATAGCACAGATTTAGTTCTCCAGTCCTACGTCGTGCCTTGGCCTGTTCTCCGTGTTTTTCATATTTGACCAGTGTCACATGTTGCTGTGATGACGGTGCAGGTGCTGTAGAGATCACTTCCATGTCTGCTTGTTAGAAATGTTTTGGGTTTTTTGCTTTTTAATGGACTAATGAAGAAGGAACATATTTATATATTTTTAGTTGAATATACTTCACGCTGCTTCTTTTAAATTAGGCACACTGAACATATCCCTACTTTAAAATCGGGAGCAGCAGTCAGTTTTGCATAATTTCAAAATCCTCTGGACACAAGTCACTTCAAAAAAAACCCACAACAAAACCACCAAAAACCCTACTATAAAAGTAAAATAGCAAATTGAGATACTAGACTACAAAAGTATTCTGAATAATTGGGGATTATCCTTTAATTTCTCGAATTGAGGAAGAACGTAATCTTTTTTTTTTTTGTGCAAACTCTATTTCACCCATGATGATGATTGCTAGGACTGAGGATTAAATGCTGAGAATTTATTGTAAAAACTTGACCATGGTACCTGTGGCATGAGCGTACACGGCACTGTACAGAATCACAGAAACGCAGGTGGGAGCTGCTTTAGATGCTGGTTGGGAAGTCACAAGGAGGGCTTGGACTCCTTTGGCTGGGAGTTATCGTAAACTGGCCCTGCAAAATGCTGTGGAGTGGCAGGTTCTCGGGAAGAAATTTAAACTTTCTTTGTTTTTTTCCTTCTGAAATCTTGTGTAGCCAAGATGTATTGTGCAAGCCCAAGACGGTTTTGAGAAGTAAAGAATGGCCTATTAGGTGAACAGCCATTGATGAAAAGTGAGGTTACTTTTAATTTCTTGTACCATAAGTATTTCGTGTATTTTTCATCCTTAATGGTATTCTGGCTCGTTATAGGAATTAAGCACTGTGAGTTAAAATAACAAATCTGCACTATGCTTTGCTGGGTTTTAAATCAAAATGGCATTCTTTTTTCGTGAGCCCATAATCCTTTCTTTTATACAGTTTGATGCTAGCCAGCTCTTGCTTCCTGAGGCAGAACCATTAGATATAAAAAATATAATTGCTCTCTATATGAGTGCTCCTTTGTAGCCCATCCCTTTCATGTTTTGAGGCTGCAGCACTTTTATTTCTTTAAAAATATTCTATTAAGTTCTTCTGAATTGTGTATCCCAGCCTTCGCAGGTAAGAGGTCAGCACTTTGTTGGGATACAGCGGAGAAGTGGAGGTTCATGGTTAGGATTTGCTCTCTGGTGTGGCAGTTCAGCTGGAAATAGTGAAATCCGGAGACAGGCGACTATAATTATCCCATCAATGCCAGTTGGGAGTTAATTAATCTATAGTTCCCCACCTGGCATCCAAAGTGAAAACTGTTTGGGGTGAGGGAGAGAATAGTAATGGCTTATCTTGCACTTGCTTGCATGGGAGAGGTCTGGAATACACAGATGTTGAAATATATACGTCACATTTGTTAATGTACTACAGGAGTGTTGCTTTGCCTCATTCCGCACCTAAATATGTGGAGGTGTCTTATTTGTATGGACGGGTGTTTTAAAACCCCAGGTTGTCTTTTTTTTCTTGCTTCTTTTCGCTCTGTATCTGTAATTAAAAGCACTGCAGAGACCTGCAAAGTACACCCCCCCGCCCATCCTTCTGTCCCCTGGGAGTTGCGGTGTCACTGGATCAGGAGAGGCAGAAGACGGAAAGATGTAGGAAGTTCAGCTGACCTGTTCGGGAGACCAGCAATTGCTTCTCACTTTCTGAAGGTTAGAATTACTAAAGCCCAAATACATAGACATTTCCTTTAAAAATACAAACCCATTTTCTCTAGTCTGCCAGAATTCAGAGCGTCTGGTGGTTTCCATGGAGAAGTATATTTCTTACAACGCCCAGCTATTTTTGCAGACTATTTTGTAATGTATTTGAACTTGCAGTCTTGTGCCATTTCTGTTCTCCTGCTCCCTGAGCAGTGCAGGGAAATACTGGCAAATTCCCGTTAAGCTCTGGGGAAGGAGCAGGCCAAGGGTCTGTATCATTGATGGTTTTGAGGGTCAAGATGCTGTCTTTGTGCTGTACCCCAGTTTTATCGTATTTTGAAGGAGAGTCCCATGCGGGTGGGAGAGGTGAGGCTTCTCCTGCTTTGCACCTCCAAAAGAATGCCGCTAAGACCTCATGAAGGATTGCTTTGGAAAAGGTAATTTTGCTGCTGCTGTAAAGTTGAATGGCTTGTTCTGAATTTTATGTGGATTTGAGTTCAAGCTATTTTTAATTGACAGCTAGGCTTTCTCCAATTTTGTAATAATATATAAAGTTTTATCTAAGAAATGCTATTTCTTCTTCCTTAATTGTCTAATTAGAACTTAAACTGCACTTCTGGTGCACAGCTACTTCACTGCTTTCTTCGTGTGGCTGCAAGAAGAGAAACCTCGGAAATACGTGACTAGACAACATACTCTTTTTGGAGCACTTCTCCTATTGCTTCGGTGTTGTCCACTACAAGTTTAATTACTGTGTGAGAAATACTTTTCTCAAGTGGAGCCAAAATCTAGGATTTAAGCCAAAGTAAATTAACAGTTCTCAGAAAACCTGGAGTCCCAAAGCCAAGAATTTCAAGGCTTTTAGGCATCTCTCTGTTACTGGCAGGCATCTCATGATGTCATGTGGTAGAACAAATGGACACCAAAAAGCTGAAGTCAACATTGTGCCAGTTTAGCAGGGAAGATTAAAACCAATTTAATTTGGGGAGGCCAAACTGGAAATAATGATTATACACAGAAATGGTGGGGTTATTTCATAAGCCATATCCGTTCTTTTCCATTACTGGCAGATTTCCAAGCTTCATTCTTGGTTTCCTAAATTTGCACTCTAGTTTTTCTTTTTTTATTTTGGGGGCAGAGGGGCTGCTTATTTGTGAAGTTGTATTTGACTAATTGTATTTCCCAATGTNTTTTTTCTTTTTTTTTTTTTCATAAATTGCCATACTACTCCGTCCAAACATTGAATTTTGCATAAAATAACCAGCATTCAAGAACTAAGCAGTAAAGTTCTACTGGTTGATGGGGTAAGGTTGACACACATATTTTCTTTTGAAGAAAATTGACGATGCTTAATTTTACCTTGTGTGTGCAATCAGGAGGACTGTGTATGTCTAATTCAGTGCAGAGCAGGTAATAAGAGTTCCTCTTTGTGTCTGATTCTTGCAACACGCAAAGCCCTCAGAAAGGGAGTTCTGGTGTGGCTCAGGCTGTGATGGTTGCTTTCTCTAAGGTGGCCAGATCAGATCCTGCAGAGCTGCTAACTTGGATGTAGTTGGGTGTCGGGGAAGCAGGAGACCTGGTTTCTACATATTTGGGTGCCCGTGAGAGCTGTTGGGAGCTGCGTGGGTCTTTTTTTGCTGTTACATTGGTCATCTTCATGAAGGGGCCAAATGCAGCAGCGCTGGAAGCTCCCCGCCGTTGGCCCTGCTCTGGTTTGGCACCTAGACCTGAGCCAGCTCGTCCTCACCGACCACAGTCTCGCCTGCAGTGCAGCCCCGAGGGGAGCGAGGGGTGTGGGGCTCCTCTGCCGCCGCTGAGCATCCTTTCCTCCTCCCCAGCATCTCCCGTGTCTGATTAGTTGTCACCTGCCACGGCTTTGCTGCTTAATACTTGCATTGTGTTCTGCGCTAAAGATACACTGTGACTAAAAATGCTTCAGAGGTTATACACGTCCGCTATGCCTGGTTGTCATCAGACGGTAGTAGAGATGCCGAGGCTGGTTAGCGTACTTCCCTGCAACGGTCTGCGCACCAAGCAGAGACACCTGGCTTCGTTTCATTTGTATTTCTGTGCAAGGTGTGCGGCCGCTGCACACGTCTGGCTGTGCTTCTCGTTCTGTCCCTGGTCTGTGTGATGAAGTGTTCCTGGTGTGTCTTCTGCAGCGCAGGCATGGTCTTCTGGTAATAAGAATTTTAAAAAAGGGGGAATTCTGTCTCTAAATTTGTTTGTTGAAGTCTCTATCTGGTTTAAGCGCTCCAGGAAGGAAATGCTGAAAGCAAAGCAAGTCCTGCTATGTCGAATTTGCCCCCTGAGTGCCCGGACGGAGTCACCCAGCAGGTGGATGGGACGGTAACGTCCTGTACCAGCCCTGCCTGGGCTGGCAGATGCTCCAGGTCTCGCCGCGTGGCAGAAGCCGTGGTGCTGTTTGACTCCTCCACCAACAGCACCTCTGCTGCCATCCCCAGCGTGTGCACGCACATCAGAGCTGCACAATTTACTGCAGCTGGTGGGCAAATGGTGTAGTGTGCTGAGAGTAAGGAGAGCAGGCACCGTGTGATACTGGAACAAAGAAAGCAGGTAGCTTTGTGCTTGGTCAAGACGAAGAAAGAAAATATTGGCTCTATTTTTTTTTATTAATTTTTTTTTTTTTTTTTTACAAATAAATTACTCAGTATGTGTATGTGTGTTGTCACAAAATGCCTTTGCTCATGCGGGAAAGCAAGGTGGACTGAGAAGAGTCCCCGTAAAGTGGACATGTGTGCCTGTATCTATGTATACCTAATAACATAAAAGATGCTGCTGAAGGAGTTTGCTGGGTGTAGCTGTGACAGAATCCACAGAGGAAAGAGAAATTATGTATTACAACCAATGTGAGTGACTGAATTTCTTGTTTTGATGTTTACTGTGGGTGTCAAGGATGTATAAATGCAAACAGCACATTCATGAATTATTTTGGGTTGCTAGTAGGTTTCTGAAGAAAATAATTTGTAATGAGCTTTATTTATGCACTAGAAATAAAGATGGGATTAGGAGAATATTGAACTGTAAATGCACTGGTGATTTTTGGCTTTTGTGCATAGCACAGAGAATCTCATCATCTATCTCCGCTCTGATCTTGAATATGCAGAGCTGGCTGTGCCTTTTATGCAGCAGCTATTTTAGTTTGCAGCAGTCTGGCCTTGAGTCTGTAAGGCGTGCTCGTTGCAGAGTAGGCAACGCACCTCCCTGGGCCTCTCCCTGTGGTCCTGCTGCTGGCTCTGAAGCTTTGCCGTGCTTTGTTAGCATACCATGACCCAGATAGTTCCTCCTTTGCCTTTGTTGGTGCTCAGCTCTCTTAACTAATGTTCTGGTCGCGTGGCCTGATTTACCTACTTCTGGGCTGTGTATGTGGTCATGCATGTGGTTTTACTCTCCAGCTTCTTCAAGGCTGGAAGACATCTTGCAGGTGAGGAGGACAACTGCCACGTGTGAAGGCTGGGCTGCAGAGGGGATTGAGCCAGAAGCTGCTGAGGCAACTCCAACATGAGGAGTCTGTTTTGGCAGGAGAAGGAGGTACCATACCTGGAGATTTTGCTTTCCAGATCTCCGGCTGTGATTAGAGTGCTGTGAAGATCCAGCAATGACTTGCCAAGGCTACCCAGAGTCTTTCACTTGCCATGTCATTGTAAGGATGCAGTTTTTAGAGAAACGGAAAGGTTCACGTGCAGTGAGCGAGAGTGTCAAGGACAGTCTTGATGTATGTGAAGAACGCCTCTGTCTGAGGTGATTTGCCGTATGAAAAAACTGGAAATATGCTTTAGCACCTCTAGAATAGTGTGCATCCACACGTTATGTGTGGCCAGTGTTCACACAGGGCATGGGCTAATTTGCTGAAATCTTAGCTTAGGGTGTATATTGGTCCGCATATTGATGAGCCCTTGTTTTGCTGTGAAGGAAGGCTGCATCAGATAATCTTTGGAGTTGTGTTAGATTAAGAAGTTTGCTCTTCACTGTTTCATTTTAACAGGACTGAGGAACATCCTTCAGTGATTAGTGTATTGGTGCCATAGCATGCACAGTGTTGAGAGCACTTACAGCCGCAATCTCAATTTCACACAGGTGCAGACAGCAAATATTTTTTCTTAGCAATTTCAGGCTCATACTCTTAAAACTAATGTAGGTATGTTTTTCATTTGGCTGTTTATATGTGCCATGCATACTGTTTTTGCAAGTGCTGGGGTCAGTGGCAAGCCATGTGTTCTGGGCTGACCTGTTGTATTGCTTGACATGATCTGAACCAGTTGTGTTCATATAAATCAGGTTCACTGAGGAAGCAGCTTCTTAAACTCTACCGATACCCTTGACCATTAAATGTGAGGTGTTTTGAATGAATCTGATTCAGGAGGTTTGGTGTTGGTTTCTCCTGGCTGGTGTAATCTTCCCAGTTGCGATATTGCCAGTAACATCCTCAGAGCAGCATGGATATTGGTTTTTTGTTGTTGCTGGGGGTTTTTGTTTTGTTTTGGTTTGGTTTTTTTATGAGCTAATTCTTTAGCTTGAAGGTCTGCTTCATCTTATTTAGCCTTTTAGATTTGGAAAAACAGCCTTGCCCCCTTGTTGGGCTGCCTGGAACTGTACTTTCACTTTAATTTAGTCACCTTGAAAGGGGACTGCCAAAAACAAAGGCAGGATTCAGTGATACGGATCAGCTTACACCAAATCAGCATTGTTGCCTGAGAATATCTCTTGCAGTGAGGGAAGCTTGAAACCTGCAGGGTGTCTTTTTATGAAAAAAGCAAAATATATACTTATTTGTATGCATAGACCACCTAGGGGAGTTTCTTTTGAATTTTGCACTGTTTTAAACACTCATTGATGTGAGTGCTTATTGCAGAAGCAAGGACAAATAAGATGTACAGTAGCTGAAGGGCCATTTTTGACTGGAGGTGCACAGGAGCGGAGTAAACAAGATTCATTAGAATAACAGGAAGGAGGAATAACTGCAGGGACATGTCACCTGCCAGCACAGTGGTCCAGGGCCTCAGAAGTTGGAGCAGCTTTGCCTTACACCTTTTAATACATGACAAACCTCCTTCTGTAAGGTGTTTCCTGAGCTACGTAGAATAGAGATTCTATGTGGGGGGTAACTATGAGTTTATAAATATTTGTGTATTTCTTTATTAGAAGATTACTATCTGATAGTTGCTCTTTGTCCTCCATCCCCTCATTGATGTCCAGCTCTAGGATGTTACTTGCCGATCCTTTCACAGACAGCTAAAACAATTCCTTCTAGGCATGACTAACCTTCTTGATATTGGACAGGCAGGGCAAGGCACAGTTGTCCAGCCAGTGTGTGCTGGGTTGACTTTTGGGGTGAGGGAATTGCTGTTTCTTTGTGATGCTCGCAAGAGCCCCTGAAACGTGATCAGAACCGAGGACAAGATTTAAATCTGGACTCTGATGCTTTCTG
The DNA here is from genome assembly GCA_013401275.1 of Pandion haliaetus. NCBI lineage: Eukaryota > Metazoa > Chordata > Aves > Accipitriformes > Pandionidae > Pandion > Pandion haliaetus. The sequence goes on along the minus strand of VYZV01013274.1, from coordinate 132,134 downwards.
TGCAATAAAATGTATGTACTTTATAGCTTTTGTGCAGTTTTGTGTCTCCAGTTACGCAGTGTAAGAGTATAATTGTTTTACTCAAGTCTCTCAGGGAGGTGATGTAGAGTTACAAGAATTTCTGAAGGAGAGATATTCCGTGTAACTTCTAGAAATGAGATGGGAGGTACCTGGAGTCCTTTTAGGACCTACTAGGACCTTGGACCACTTAATTTTATTTTCTCAATGCTACTGCAGTGAAATGTAAAACTTTGGGAGATTTTTTTCATCTCAAAGGCTCACGGGGCGTTGTAGGGTTTCTGTGCCCAGCACACTGAATTGAAGCCGTCTCTAGGGTGGATTGTAACAAGCTTTTAAGACTGGAGCAGTAGCTCAAAAGTCATTTGATATATTCAAAAGTAGCAGGAGGAAATGTTAGTTCAGCAAATTATGGCCACTAATGTGGTGTGAAAAGGTCACCCTGTAACCCACCCAAATCTAACAGCACTGCTTCACAGCTTGGCAGGGATACTGCCAAGGTAACCTGAAAGTTTTGGTAAAATTTATGAATAGCCTTTAAAAAAAATACTATAAGAGCTCAGAGGTTGCTGCGTGCCTGGATGCCTTCCCTAACCATGCATTTGAGTTTAAAGTTTCATTATCTTTCAGTGCAGATTTCTGCTAATGAGTTTAAGAGCAGCTGTAAGCTTTACCCGCAGGTGGAAGTCTTCCTTCCCTACGCCCTCCCCTCCTCTCTTAGTAAGTCATTCAGAGTCTCAGATTTTAAATACTTGGATTCTTCTTAAAGATGGTTGAGAGCAATGCTGCCGTGGTGTGGGATGGTTTTGCTTTTACGCTGAGGGGGAGGCTTGTAGGCTGGGTATGTCTTTATATCAGCTACCTGTCAGTGTTGGCATAATTTGCTTCCAGGCATTATTTCAGCCTTTTCTTCTCCCACTCCTTGCCCTTTCCCAAGGTCCCTGTAGGGAAGATGGCCCTACACCATTAACTCAGGCCACATAGCCAGATAGGTCCTGGGTCTGCATTCCTTGCCCTGAAGTTGTCTAGAGGAAAATGTGCTTCCCGGAGTAACGTGAAACCTTGCAGGCAGCAGCTGTTGATTCGGAGTATCTGTGGGCATACAGGGATGGGAAGTGTGGCAGTGAGGTGCCAGATGTGCTGCAGCAAGGATGATCTGCTCTTGGGGCTATCAGATGCTTTAGAGGATGGTTCTTTGAATTGTTGTGAAAGGTTTGATTGTTTTTGTTGTTTTTTAAATGGCCTCAATCACCACGGTTTGGAGAATTGATTCCTTGCTGCCTTTTCCCCAGAAGGTACCATTACATGTGAATAGACCTTTCAAATTCAGCTCCATTGAAAATAATGGAATTAGTCTGTGCTGTTGTTCCCATTAAGGAAATCAATCTTGTTTTGAAAACCCCTGTGCTTTTGAGAAGAGCAGAGCTTGACAGAAGGATCTACCTTTCTGCTAGGCAGAATCCCCCTGGAGACATCTGCTCTTGGTGGGCATCCCTTGATGTTCACTTTCCTGTTTGGGGGAGATTTGCTGTGATTTTGGAACTGGCATTTCCTCCAGTAGTTTTATGCTGTTGCTTTTGTTAGTTTTTCATGTTGATCTCTTTCCACTCTTCCTTTATCTTTTATGACATTTATGTCAGGTCATGGACAAATAGTTATGTACTCCACGGTTTTATTTTTGGTAGTGCTATCCTCACTGAGCATAACTAGCAGACTGTATTTCAAAATTGTCTCCTGCTTTTGCTCTGCCAGAACTGTTAACTGCTCCTCTCTGTTCATTCAGAAAAGCTTATTACTGCTGTTGGGTCTTCGATGGCCTCTTCCCAGAGCTTCTTAGGCTTTTTAGAGGTAATTCTTTGCTTTCCCTTGTTGGACGCTGGGTCGTTGGGATGTTCTGGATGATTTGTTGACTAGAGGCTGTGGATCCATGGAAGCCAGGGATTTCTTCTTGACAATCCTGAGTAACGCAATATTGTGTTGGCTGCTTTGCTTTTCTTATTTCCCTATCTGTTCTGCTATATTTTTATATATTAAAAATACACATATATAAAATAAACAAGGAAGTTTCTGTAGAAAATAAATCATTGTTGAGAGAGCGTAAAATGACACTGGATTGGCAGCTTTACAGAAGGTATGATGCCTTTGATTGATTAGTTGTCAAAGAAATGTAATGTACTAAACATGATGAAGATTAAGGATGTTAAGATGGTTAAAATTCAAGTTGCATAAATGTTTGGTGTTAGGTTTACAGCCTCTTCCAGAATTTTAATTTTCAAAATGCAAAGTATTTGTTTTATGCTATTCCTTAGGAGACCTCTAGATGTTTTGTAAAATTTGAGTTCTAAAAAAAAAAACAACAACAAACAAAATCCAGTCTGAAAGTATTTAGTATTCACATTTTATGAATTAGGTAGAGAGACATTATTTTTTTGTGATTAATAGTGAGCTTCCGAGATGCATTAGACACTATTTACAGAAACCGAGCACTAGAATTAATAGTAGCATTATCCTGAACCTCATAATTACTCTGAGAGTCCGATTTTACATTGTATCTAATGTTCAAGAAATAATAGCAGCGTATTTTTCAGCAAATGATTATTTAGGTATTTAGATAGATACATGTACAGCAGGAGAAAACACTAGTTAAACTAAACAATGCCTTTTGAGGGGACTAAGAATTCNTTTTTTTTTTTTTTTTTTTTTTTTAAACCTTTTTCTCTTTCTTTTGTAACCACACCCTCCTCTCCCAGTGTCTCATTCCTCCTTCTAGGAGGCAGGAGTTCACAGAAACAAATACCTGCGCTTTGTATGGAATCCCTGTTGGAGTCCTCCTCAACGCTCTGCATAAGTAACCTTTCAGATCCTTTTATTGCTCTTATCTCCCTGTGGGGGGATGCCCGGTTTGGCCTACATCCACTCCACTTCCCCTCTTCCTAACCTCTAATAAATCCTAGTTTACTTAAAAAAGCGGAACAGAAAGGAGGAGCCTGCAGACAACCCCAGAGGTTGCTCAGTCCCCTCTGAGATCCTGCTGCCATTTGCATACTGCAGGGAGCCATCAGGTCTACTTCTCTGGGAGAACACTCCTTACTTGGCCTGGGTGATGTGCAGAGCCAGCCATCTCGGCCCCTCTCTTCCCTTACATGAGGCTCGACTCGCTCACCTCCACTTTTGTGGCCAATTCTCATCTTGCCAGTTGCCTTTCTAACAAAAGCCCTCCTTCAGCTTGCACTGTCAACTTCCATTGCTCCTTTCCTAAGTACTCAAATAAACATCTTGCTTTCTGTCCTGGGAAGACTTCTTTCCATATCTGCACAGATACGGCAGTATGTTTTTTAATCATCTCCTTCACCATGATGCTGAAGAGGCGAAAAAAATGAAATGCCCCAAACCTGACAACAGTTAAGCTGGTGACAAATGACTGTCATATTGACCAGTGTAGTCTGCTTGTTTCTATTCCCCTTTCCTTTAAGCAGCGATATAAAGTTGGACTTGAGCTGTTTGAAATCATCTCTCTGTTCTGTGCTTGCACAGCACCAGTAGCTGAGACTCACGGTCATCACTGCCATGAGCTGCACTTCTAGGGAAGACCGAGGAACGTGTTTTCAGACGTGTTGGAAGGTGATAGGGACCCTCAGGCTTGTCTGACCATGGCAATTTGTCAAAAACTGCAACCTTTGTTGAGACTTTGCTTTTGAAAGCTGCCTTCTGTTAGCAAAAGTGAGGTGATGAGAGCCCTTGTTTTCCTTGCAAAGACAAACAGAAGTTTTAGGCAAGAATTTTTTTGTTAGGCCCTGCTAATGCAACAGGTTTTTGCGATGTCCACGGACACTTCTTGATGTGAAAACACACAAGGTGAACTTTAAATTTGCATTTACTGTAGCTGTATTTTGCTGTTCTCTTCTGCGTGTGGAAGGGGATGAGGCTTTATGTGCAAAACACCCAGCAGCCCCATCTCGGGTACTTCATGTGCTGCAGACCTTATGTGCAGGGACTGCATGGAGAGGGTAACCCTGGAGGAGAAGGTTGGCGGTGGGTGGAGGAGCCTGTCCACGGGTCCTGCTCCCAGCTGAGTCACCGACTGCCATGAATCCAGCTTGGTTTTCTCTGTCGTCTTCTATTTGTTGCCTTTAATGTTTTTTGGATGTTGATTGTCTCTTTTGCTTGTGCGGTGGACCCTAGCTGACACCAAAGCCCTTCTGCACTACCTAAGCGTGCTCTACCCATGCAGTCAGCTGTAGTGACGGCCTTTCACCATCGTGCCGGGGCAGAATGAGCCGACTTCTGCATCTGCTGCTGCTTCAACGTGCAATTCGTAGGCAGTTCTTACCACTGCCGTGGTGGAAGTGGCATCAGGGCAATGAAAAGCTCATCTTGCATGTTGGCATCTAGGCTGAGTTTGTCAAGTCCCCATGAAGAGGAAAGGGGCTTCGTGACTTGCAAGCATAGCAGACTTGAGATGAAAGTCACTAATCTGCAATAAATGGGGAGCTCCAAGGTATCATTTTTAGAACTGCATTTCAGAGTATGGCAGCTCTTTAAACTGATTTCAGTAATGAATAATTAAAGCATAAAATACAACAACGGTAAATATTTCATTAAAATACTAAACAGAAACTACAAAATCTGTTGAAGACAAAGGAAGCTTTATTTTTTCTTGTCTTGTTTCCCCCCCGCCCCTTCTCTTTATCATCCTATGTGAAGAACCCTGGTCTGGGCAGAAGGAAGCAGGGGGAGGTGCAGCTGTCAAAACCACTGTCAGAGATTAGAAATTCCTCCTTACTTATTCACCACTCTCTTCTGAATCGTCCTTCATAGATTAACTTGTGGGTCTAATGATTCAGATAATATCGCGTGTATTCCTTTCCTGGAAATGTTTGTGGACCTTGTAAACACAAAAGGCTGGGAAGCTTTATAGCTGTTCTATCGAGAAAAAAATGTGTTCAAGCTCCAGTCAGAAGTTATGTGTTCAATAGTAGTTAATTAGTGGCTAAAACACAGGACTATATGGAGTTGCATTGTGTATTTGCTATTAAAATTAATAAAAACTTCACAGAAAATGGCTGATTAAGAAATTGAAAGATACTAGATAATAAATAAAAAAAATAAAGCAAGTCCTTAGAGTAATTTTTCCAGATTCAACCCCTGCCATGTTCTGGACTTCTACAAAATGCAAGATTTTTTAGGGTCTCTATAGTTAGAAGTCAAATTAGATATTGGTCGAGGCTGTGTTTATTAATCAAGACTAGTAATTACAAAGTGCTGTTCATTTCCAAGAGGTATTCAAGCAATCCTCGCTAAAGCCCAGCAAGAATGAATAAATAATATGTATAACTGGTAGACAGAGAATGAGCATTCAAGGTTGATGAAGATCTAATTTCCATTTAAAAATGAAACCAAATCTAATCTGAGGAATTAGAAGCAATAAGAACGATGCGTTAAAGGGTACTTAACAGTCAGTGTCGATCTTTCTTCTGCACTGAAGTCTCCAAGGCCCCCAGGTCAGGGGGACCTGCCTCATGCCTCATCAAATGATGGCAGAAGCAGATCCGAATGTCATTGCTGACATGGGCTCTCTGTCCGTGACAACCTTCCCTGTGAGGTACTCTTCCCTAACCACTGGTTTTCTTAGATTGGAACAGAAGACACTAAGTGATTACATAGTCATCACTCTGCCATCCCTCCCAAGGATCAGTGTGGGTAATGTGCACTGGGCCAGGTTTCCACAAGACCAAAATCCTGAGGTCATTTCTGATCTTTTTTTCCCATGATTATACTGAGTGTTGACCAAAGGCGTTCACTGATAATTGCTTGATTAGTCACTGTGGCTCTGATGTCAGAGGTCACTTGGGATTAAATTTAATAAAAGACTTGGCTGCTGCAGCATCGTATTTTTAAGTGCTTGAATCCCTGAATGGAGCCCCAAAATCTGAGTTAAATACAGAGTGCGTAGAAGAGTTTAACACTGCACAAGGTGATTATTTAAAAAAAAAAAAAAAAAAATAATGAGCAGTGAAATCAACAGAGCTGAATGTGAATGTGAAATCCTGTTGGTCTCTTGGGACCACTTGGGACTGGGACCCTGGAGGACCTTCCAGAGTTGCCCGGGCAGGAGGGGACCAAGGGGACAATTCTTTTTTTATATGCAGAGGGGTGAGGGGCACAGAGCTGGAGAGATGCAGAGGGAAGCTTTGGGCTCAGCAGCGTAGGGAAAGTGGCTATGAGCCTAGGTGCCTTCAGATTCAGGGGGCTACTACACATGTGGGATTCTTGGATCAGATTTCTTGACTTGTATGCCTGAGGTCCGCCCAAGCCCTCTTCTAGGCACTAAGTCCCACTCTATTCAGCCGCTTAAACTGAGCGCTTAAGTTGCTCCTTCAGAGAAGTCACAAGGGAGCTCTGAATATTGGCTGATGCTTGTCAAGCATTTGAAGATTAAATATGCTCTGTGTGTGAACAAGTTTTTGCTTTTCTTGTATTGAACTTGGATACCAAGGTGATGAGCATGGTATAAATATCTTGAGAGAGAAATGCTGAGCATAATAATTTTTATTGATCTCAAAAGCTAAAAGACCTTTCTACAACTTTCTGATTTTTTGGTGTCTGATTTTTTTGTCCATATAATAGTGCGATTACCTTTTCAGCAGAAGAATTGGGAAGAGGAGATTATCATTTCAGTGAAACTGTAATTCCTGAAATAATAGTTAATTTCTTCCAGTTGTTTGGTTTAAGGTGAAAACAAATGGTGGATAGCTTTAGGTGGGATTAACTCATTGCATGTGTTTTGAGCACTCATTGGCTCTGCAGGAACAGTGCTTTACAGGCTAATGCTTTGTTTTATTTATGATAAACCTCTGCTTAGAAGACCTTTTAGAGCTTGGTTTGGTTTTTTTTTTTT